>JAJMAG010000041.1:70349-118425 GCA_030564905.1 Geotrichum fermentans | reverse complement strand
CACCTATTGCAAGTTCCGTTGATTCGCAGTTTCCGTAGAGACGCGTCGTGCGTCTAATATATTAGACGCGACGCATAACAAGACGTCTCACGTGAATACAACATGGGTTAGGTGATTGAGCGGTAACTGGGTTAGGTCGGTACAGGCTTGAACCGTGGCCACAGGTTTGACCCGTGGGCGCAGGACTGAACCCTTACATAGAAGTTTGTTATTTTACCAGATAAAAAACACAACGAGAATCAATTTCAATAAATATGTTAAATCTTGTTTGGTTGGACATAGACCACACTTGGTGCAATAGTATACTGACGGTATAAGTTAGAATAATCAAAACTGTATATGAGCTATATTGGAGGCGGCAAAAGCCATCAAACCAAAATCTTTGTTCTTCTTTCTTATAGTGGGAACATGTTGGACTTTAAAAATTGAGCCTCTAGTATTATGTATATATTGGGAAATGCCCCGTTAGTTTGAAAAAGCGGCATTGTAGGCGCGAGGCAATGAGGAACATGGATTTTTTTTCTGAAAAAAATTTTAATTGTTCAAGTCCGTAGGGATTATGGATACACCACGCCTGAATATACACAGACTAGGTAGCAAGAGCTAGAAATTCAAAACTGAGCATTTGGACAAAATACAGATGGAGCGAAACAGTACTGACAGCTTCTACAAAACCGGAAGGCGGGATATCTGCAATTGAAGAAAGACTGTATCATATCACAGTATGGTATACAAAGGTCATTAGGATAATATACAGGATTGCATCAGCAATATAAGTTAATTGTGCAAAGTAAAGTGATTAAGACTTTTCTCGAAAAAATGAACACACGTTGGCTTGTATATAGATTTTTTTTCATGAAATGACGTCGAAAATAAGGCTCGTGCGATGACTTTAAACAATGTAATGTATTCACTAGAATCCTAGCGTCATCAATACAAAAACAGTCTTTGTCACTATAGAATAACTTCAACGAACTAACAAAGAACTTGGAGGGTGAATTACAACTTTCATGTGGTAACAACTTCAGAAATGTAATAGCTCCAAACACTTCGCAAAACGCTTGAAAACAGATTCATTGCCCTACTTACTTCGAAGCTCCACGATTAAGGTAGCGCGGTTTTGAGATATCGTTTGCATTTTGTAAAGCCCTTCAAGACTCTTTTTGCTTTAACATTTCTATTTTAACTACATTGCGCTGACCCAGCTACCTAATTTGAGCTCAGCTTTTTCTACTGCGAGCTAATTTGCCTGCTCATGCGGACTGCATTTGCTTTCATCTGTTTACATTATTGCTGAAAGTATAAGGAATCCAATCCTTGATGGCAACGACCCGTCCTAGGGATTCAGGACCTCTTATGGCCGATCTAAGGTATCCACTGTAAGTTCGGACAAAACATTGATCGACTTTCTAACTATTCGGTAGAGATCCCAGGCCCAAAAAAGTCAAAACAGCTCCAATACATAAATCGGAGCTATCTATAGACAAAAATGGTTACATGGAAGAATATGGACGCGTACAGCAAATAAACGCACGATCTTTTGCGGGGAAACAAGGGTATATGACCAAGGTTGACATGTCTAATGAAAACGAATCTATGCAATCGATGCTGTCAATGCAAAGTCTGATTTATTCATCTCCAGCATCATCCAACTCGGATGTTTTATATCAAAATAAAGCTTTGCCACCGTTAGGGTATCGCAGCAAACCACAAACCTCGACTTCTATCAACTCTGCGAAACTTGCTGAAATCGCAGGAAACATTCCAGCTCAAGCTCCACATAGTGGAACTACCATCAGTACGAACCGAAGATTAGCTTTTCTAGAAACTCTTGAGGCCATTCCGTTAGAAAGCGACATTTTGACGCTCAAGAAATTGGCAAATACAATGAGTGTTAACCTATACAATCCAGAACTTTTGCATACGACTTTTATGTCCTTCACCAGCTGTCTCAGAGATATATGTAGTCGTGCAAATTACTGGTCTTGGGCACCTAACTATATGACTTTTTTGATATTATTGGTACGAGGAGAATTTGGAACAGTCACTGAGAACACAGTCATCAGGTATGCCATGCATACATTTTGTTTGTTCAGCTGTCATGTTTGCAAGTACGATCCAGAACGAGAGCCAGCAATTTATACGTACCTATCCAACTTTTTCATTCCCCAGATAATGAAATACATTAAAGAAAATGATAGCGATGACATCGAGTCCAGTATTATGGCTCTGAGCTATGTGTTTTACAAAATACCTGTCGACGAAAAGGCAATAATTATGGTACAAAATCTTCGAGTGCATGACATGAAGGATTTCCATCGATCTTCTAATACTATGATTCGTTATCAGCGAGCAATATGGCTAAGTTGCATATCTCACCAATTGATCTTAAGGATTAAGAAAGGCGAGGATGTTGAGAAAAACAAGGCTCTTATTCTAAAGTGCTACGACGAAGTGCTATTTTCACACGAGCATGAAAAGGTATCAAAAATTGCAAAAACTTATGAATTGTACTTTGATATAAAGTCCCAAGAGTAAGTATTGGTACAAGTGAATCTGATTTAAGAAGCACGCTTTTAACTGTATATATAGGTTTCCGCGGCGGATGTTCAACACAGACAGATTCCCCTTCCAGACCGAGATCGAGCGATTTCCCGAAACAATTGAAGCATACTTGGGACAAGTTCTAGGAGCAGACCCTGGAGACAAATCAAGCCGGCTCCTGAGCAAGATCCGTAAAATGTTCAAGTCATGATGTAACCAATGCCCCCATATCGATTTCTTTACCTTTACAACCCTTGTATACTGCTTTCAAATAAATAAATAGTTCGTTAAGTCAAAAAGAATAGCGATTCAAAAGGATTGCGAACTCTGTGGATCGAACACAGGACCTCCAGATTAACAGTAGACTGAATTTTGACTTCAGTCTGGCGCTCTCCCAACTGAGCTAAGTCCGCTTGAGACATTTGTCGACGATGTTGAGACCTATGTCAATTAGGAAAAAGCTAAGCTTGTTATCATGGTAAATTGCTGTAAAATCCCGGAAATCCATGCCAAGACAAACCAAGCAGTTCCTCTTTTTGTGTCTGCACTATTGGCGGGTTTATCATCCCTCTACGAAGGTTTTGTTTACTCTAGGTGCCTGCTAGCACACTGCTTGACGGGCGAGGCCTCTTGGTCGACTCGGGTTGTTGAAACCGTCCCTGACCCTCTCATACCAGGAACAGCAATGATCCAACCCGATTACAGTAAAAGTCTATGTAAACAGAAACATGACAAATTTATAGTGAACAGAGTCTCGGAGGCTGTAATCAGCTACCCTGACAAGCTTAATATATATCTCTCTAACTAGCTAAGTCTTTCGTTCCAATATTTGTGGCAGCTTCCAGTAAAAAAGGAATTATACAGTCTTAATAGAGTGATGGTGCTAAATTCTTCAGGTATGTATGTAAAGTCCGTAAAATATCTATGTGATTGAAAGCGTGTTTAGAGGTTAAGTAGAGAGTAGGGCTGGTCCGTGTATCAACCTATCAGTTTGAAGGACATGCTAAAGAATCTGTTTTTCCAGCTGTCAGTATCCTGTTTCATTTATTACTTTTTTATTTTTTTTATTTATTCATCCCTTTATTAAATAGGACTACCTATTTTACGAAATATACCAGAACATAGAAATTTGAGAAATACTAAGAAAGAAATTTAACATGCCTCAACGGTGTGCCGGGCCCGGCCAACAGTAGAAACAAAAGAAATAGTGGCCACGGTAATTCGGCAGCTCTATGTCGAGAGAATGCCTGGATGATTGCATAAATAAAACGGGGAAAAGATGATGGCTGTGTGAGCCAAGAAAAAACCCGAGAGGAATGGAGATGGAATGGTAGGAAATAATTAGGCGGGAGGTGGGAGGGCACCCAAGGCTCGAAGGGCGTAGCCAGTGGATGACAAGACGGTTAGATATTTGTGTCATGATAACGCTGAAGGAGCATCCTAATCTTAGAGCCATAGAAGCCCTGGACTTTAGCAGAAGCATATTCCGAGGCTGTGTGTTCGTAAGACCTCGGAGCGAGATCCCCAAAGTCGAACCTGGACACTCTGATGAGGTTGAACATTGCATAGAGGAAGCGTCCATAGGTAAGCCAGCGCTTCGGGTCCCAGGATGTGTCTAGAAGACCCTCTGTTATTGATTTTTTAATGTCTGCATTTAAGACTCGCTTTGCATTTTGCTTGTTTTGTAGGCTCGTCGAGAGAGCTCTTGAGTCAGCTGAGGCAGCTATAATTCAAGCACCGTTGGGCTAGAACCTGTCAGGCTCAGATTAGGAATTGATTTATCTTACTTATGTTTACATGACTATTGCACCTCTAGTAGTACCATTTACACTGGACAGTACACAGCTGATTTATATATCAGCATTTGCTGATGAACAAACGGGTAAAGATCGACCTAGGGCGAGTATGTGGTCGGCGAATAGAGAGGGAGGAAACTATATACTGAAGCTGTGCAACATTATTGCCTTAATTTTGCGACTACCGAGCGCTTGTAAGGCACATTTGAAATAATGGACTCGGGTCCCCCGGGTATCCTGGCTGGCTGCTAACGTCTATAAAGTACATAAACAGCAGTTGACATTTAACAAATAATAATAATAGTAAAGTGGGTATAAGCATGGGAGATAGGCACTAAGCGATCCAAGTTAGTACTAGTGGCCCAAGCAAATTGGAGAGCCGAGTGAAGTACCATATTGAAAAGAAGTACCTGCTTCAAAACTGCTGTATCAATGAATCATGCTTCATATTGCATTGTCGACAGTGTCCAAATGCTGTCAATTCGATGTTTAAGGCCACGAGGTCGAACCCTCGAACGAGGGGCTCCCGTATCAATGAGGGAGGCCAACAAATTTCGAGTACTTACCGCACTCAATTGCTTGCTTTCAACATTGATATTAATTACACCAATGTAAGCACTCAGTATTCCTTCTCTTTTTAGTATATGCCGTACTTTTTAAATACCATACGTTCGGCCTCGGTGGATTTCAATGTTTTCTGTGCAACCCAGTTTAACAAATCGAAGGACTGGCATTTGCAATAGGAAGGCGATAAGCCCAGTTCCTCGGGCTGCAGCCAGCTTGGCGGCCCAGGAACTAGTTCCTAGCCATGCAGCCAGCTCAGTGGGGCAATTTCCGAAAACCCTAAGTACGAACTATGGATGTCATGCCTTTCGCCGTGTCTTCATACACAAACTGATCACTACGAGTTGTTCTGTAGATTGGATAGCTTGTGTTGAAGTGCTTGATGGAAATATGGGCATCCATACTGTGTTTATGGATCCTCCTTTCGGGTGTCGTATAGTCCCTGCCGTTAGGACTGAGTGGACCTGAGTGTCGATTGGTATGTGCCGCGTACTCCGACGGAGCATTTCTTACTTCCCCTCCCCGCCCCGTCTAAAGTCTGAACGCGTGGATTCTACGGCTGTCATAATTGGCTACTGCCAGCTGGTGAAAGCGCCTTGACGCCATGGGGACTTCTCTGCCTGGGAAATTGCATGGCGCAGTACTGTCAATGATGTAGTTCGCAGGCATCATCAATTTGCAAGCAGTCCGGATCTACAAAAAAAAAAATAAAAAATTTTGCCTAGCGCGCGTTAGCGATACGTATCATTTTAGTTTATTTCGAGATATCCGGAGACACTCGTGTGGGAATCATTGGCTCTGCTGCTTTTGGCGTCTGGCGCGCAAGCATCATGATGATCGCTGGGATCCTGAACTATGCGAAATTACTGCGAAGTTCTCACAAACCTTAAATCGTATTGGGAGGTAAGTCATTCACATACACCGCCGAGGTGAATACATGCGCTTGAACCAGAATAGGCGTACCAAGTCCAAGGCTGCGGGACTCCGAAGGCAGCCAGGCTCATCACAGCGACCCGAAGCCAGCATTTGAAGCCCTTTATAAACCCTCAGCTATCCTCAGAATGCAGTTGTTTGTTGAGAGCCTATTAGGAACAAGCAATTTCAAATTACAGGAAAAATGCTCTTGCTCGATTCTCTCGTAGTCGCATCGCTAATGCTGGCCCCAGGCGCCATGGCCATGCCCGCTGCCTATCCAATTCCAGACGACACTACGGCGGCCAGTCAGTATCGTTTGGCGTTTGCCGGCTGCGATGGTATGTCCATCTCTTGGAACACCTATGAGCAGGTCAAATATCCTATGGTCAAGTATGGCACATGTCGAGACACTTTGGCCTACTCCAACAAAGGCCGGAGTTCTACCTACCCGACTTCTACCACTTGGAACAACCATGTAAAGCTGAAGGGTCTCCAGCCTGATACCCTTTACTACTACCAGGTGGTCAATGACGGTTCGACTGTTAACGAGGTGCTCAACTTTACTACAGCACCCGTGGTCGGATGTAATAGACCTTTCACCTTTGCTGTCGCCATTGATATGGGCACCATGGGACCACTAGGCCTTAGCGAAACTACAGGTAAAGGGGCTGTTGGTGCTCTTCTTCCCGGTGAAAGAAACACTATCGAGTCCTTGACTTCCTCAATTGACCAGTACGAGTTTCTCTGGCACCCAGGCGACATTGCTTACGCCGACTACTGGCTTAAGGAAGAGATTCAAGGCTACCTCCCCACCACCTCTATTGCAGAGGGTGTCAAGGTTTACGAGTCCATCCTAAATGCCTTTTATGAGGACCTGCAGACTGTCAGCGGCATCAAGCCTTACATGGTGGGCCCCGGTAACCACGAGGCTAACTGCGATAACGGAAAAGTCAAAGACAAGGCAAAAGGAATTACATATACTGAGAGCATCTGCGTCCCCGGACAAACCAACTTCACTGGTTTCATGAACCACTTTGCCATGCCCAATCATGAATCAGGCGGCAAGAACAACATGTGGTACTCTTTTGACTATGGTCTGGTCCATTTCGTCCAATTCAGCACCGAGACTGACCTTGGCAACGGTTTAGTCGGTCCCGATGAGCCCACCGGATCGGGCTCGGAGAATGCAGGCCCTTTCGGCTCCTACGAGAATGAGCAGTATGACTGGCTCAAGAACGATCTTGCCAAGGTTGACCGCTCCAGGACACCTTGGGTCATTGTTGCCGGACACCGCCCTTGGTACGCTGCCGTTGAAGATGGAGATGCGTGCACTGACTGCCAGACAGCTTTTGAACACCTTTTCCTCGAGTACGAGGTCGATGTTGCAATTTTTGGCCATGTCCACAACTATGAGCGCATGAACCCCGTTGCCTATAATGTGAGCGACCCCAACGGCCTCAACAACCCCAGCGCGCCCTGGTACATTTTGAACGGTGCTGCTGGACACTATGACGGCATGGATTCACTCATCTACCCCTTGCCTGATTACGTAGAGTACAGTTTCGATAACACTTATGGTTGGTCCAGGTTTACCGTTCACAATGCGACTCACCTTACTCACGATTTCATTGCGAGCCGTAACGATACCGTCATGGACACTGCTACCTTGTACAAGAAGCGGTACTAACTTCGACAATCAGTAACACTAGAGATTTCACGAAATAACTGATGTAATAAAACGTGAATAATAAGTTAATGGACTATATACAAATATCGCTAGTATGCTCTGGCAGCTGCCGTGAATTCAAACTAGGTACTTTTATCTTGCGACGATGCTTCTTGCTTGAGTTTCTTCTCCAGCTCAACCCGCTCCTGCTGAAGTTTCTTGAATTCCTCCTGTTCTTTTAACCGTAGTTTGGCCTCTGGCTTAAGCTCGAGGGGTGCCATTTCGCGGAATGACACCTTAAATGCCGGCTTGACGGGTCGGCCATTCTCATCAAACTGTATTGGCCTGTCCTCTCGTTTGATCTAGGTGCGAGGTCAGCAAGTGCGAGCTAAAGCGAATATTGCAGTATTCTTACTAGTTGGTAGTCAGACATCATGTAATACACGCCACAGGAACTGAGCACCAGGCCTGCTATGGCCGCAAGAGCACGCCCTGTAGGAGTTGGGGCCGACATGACTTCGTGTGAGGGTAGTTGGTAGGCTGCTTTGGCAGCAGCAAAACCGCGAACTCGAGAAAAATTGAATGGAAAAAAAAAAAAAAAATAGCAGGCATTTGGTCTGCACGGCCGCACCTATGCCCGGGTATACTCGGAGTCTGGGCCTGGGGCCAACACCCGGTGATTCAGACCCGGTGACTACGATGTTTGGGTTGCCCTCCTTCGGTTCCGCGGGTCGTCAGTGAGCTGGAAGGGAAATTGGCGGCTCTTTTCCAGGATCGCTGCGAATCAGTCCATAACCAAGTTGCTGACTCTTCCACTAACTTTCACTTTTCCATTTTCGTTTTAAAATAAGCCTGCCTCTTCTCTTTTGACTCTTTTTCCTTCTGTAACTCTTTCTTCAACCTTAGAATTGCAAATCACAATGTCTAGCTCTAGCTCTGATCAACCTCACAAAGACGACGCCGTCATCTGTAAGTTTCTGCTCCAGCGCCTATAAAAACATGTGCTAACGTATGATGTCAAGTTGCTCCCAAGACCTACCAGTACGGCAAAGGCACGCTTTCGCGCCAGGACCTTCAGCCCGAGCCTATGAAGCTCTTTGAGCAATGGTTTACAGAGGCACGAGACCAAGGCGTCGCGCTCCCCGAAGCTATCAATCTTGCCACTGCCTCGCTCCCTTCCGGCCGTGTGTCATCGCGCACCGTCCTGTTCAAGGAACTCGATACCGACGGCTCTCTTGTCGTGTACTCCAATTGGGGGACTTCCAAGAAGGCGCAGGATGTGAAGAGCAACCCGCACGCAGCCGTCACCTTCTTCTGGCCGGCCCTAGAGCGCCAGGTCCGCGTCGAGGGCGTGACCGAGTTCATGTCGAACGAGGAGTCTCAGATCTACTTTGATACCCGGCCCCGCGAGTCCCGCATTGGCGCCTGGGCCAGCCCTCAAAGCAAAGTGATTCAGAGTAGAGAGGAATTGGACGCCCTTTACAACAGCCAAGTCGAGCGCTTCAAGGACCAAGAAAAGATCCCTTGCCCGCCGTACTGGGGTGGTTTGAAAATTAAGCCGCTGGAGTGGGAATTCTGGCAGGGCCGACCTGGCCGTGTCCACGATAGATTCACTTATACTCGTGATTCGATCAGCACCCAAACGTGGACCATTAATAGACTCGCTTCCTAGAACACTTCGTGTACTATACAATACATAACTTTTTCTTTTGTCATTAAAATCATTACATTATCCCCATATCTACTATTTTATTTCTTCGAGTGAAGAAACAACTCTAGACACTTGGTTTCTGAGGCCGTGGCCCCAAGACTCCGACAAGCTCTCCTTGAACGACGAGAGCTTGAGTTTGATTTGGTCTCGTTCAGCGGCAGTAAAGGCCTCTGGGCCCTTAATTGTGATTAGCAAACCAGCAACAAGACTTTGGTAACCTTGGCAATGAAACTTATGTCCTCCAGAGCTTTCTTCAGGCGCCTGATTAATAAACAATTTCAATTGGTTCAAATTCTGAGACTCCAGTAAACCCTCACATACAATTTCGCTTTCATTCAGGTTTACCAACAATCCCCACGAAAATAATTCCAAGTTGTTTGCTTGCCGCTTTGACGTGCCTGGCTCTTCATTTAGTTTAGTAAGCAGTGTGATTAGCACGTTAGCCAACTGTGGTTCATAGATTTTCGCAAATAATTTTCCTCTTCTCGAAAACTTGTCCACTGATACCTGCTGGTAGCCATAGCTGGTCGTAATCAAAATGAACAGTTTCAGAATTGAAATCAAAAGCTCCTTAAAGGCGCTTCCCCATTCAGATTCTCCCTCAGAATTAAGTTGATGCCAAAATGTGGTCACTGCTTCGACACATCGCAGCATCCCGAGAAGATAGTTGTTAGCGGGATCTCGCATTTCAGCAACTGTAATTATGATAGACGAGCCGGTTGGGGGGATCATAAACTGGATTTGGGCAGTCACCAAATGCAGTAAATGCAAGTTACTTCTATACTCTGATAATTCTTCCTCATCCTTTGCTGGGTCTGTGTCATATAGTTTAGATATTGGAAAAATCTCTTGTTGAAGTTGTTCTCCGAGATCAAAAAACTGTTCAACGTACACCTTTTCTGCCATAGCTTGCAACAAAATATTATCAACCTTATCTTCAAGCCCTTGTAATGATGCAAAGGAAGAAAGTGCAATTAGGGAACGAGAGAAAATTAGTCGGTTGTGAGTATTCGAGTCATCCCGCTGCAAAAACAATTTACTCATCTTGCTTAAGCTTTCAATAAACAACTGCTGGAATATTTTGGATATGCCCAAATTTCTCCGGCGGACAACAAGCATCATATCATCAGTATCTTGAAGCATACGCATCAGTAACGGTACAACCTCATACGACTGTACCAAAGCCGCTGCCAAGCCAATATTCTTGTCTCCGTGAAGCATGCTGCAGATAATAAACCCGATCAAGAATGTAGCAATTGGGTCCTCTTCTCCTTGTACAATAGTAAAAAACTCTCCTGCCATAGAAGATACCTTAAAGTCCTGCACAAACTCACGATCTAGGCATTTTTCAGAAAGCTCTAGTAGACTTGAGCGACGCCCTGAAATATTGTCTCCAAGCCCATCCAAAATATACTGAACTTCATCTTGAAAACGGGTATTTCCACCTAATGTTCGCAGCTCATGTACAGTCTTGATGTTTCCGCCAAATTCTTCTTCTTCTTCGACTTCAGGGGAATCCTCCTTACCCATAAATCCAAGTTGCTCCATGAGGTCCATTGCAGGTTCAGATGGCTTTTCTGGGTCATCGATTTGCACAACATCATGGCTCAGATAGCTCCTAACAGCTCCATATGTTTTTCTTGTACTAAAAGTAGTTCGTGACTGCCAACTTTGTGAAGACGTAGACTCTTCTTTTAACTCTTCCGGTATCCTATCCGACAGCGACTCATAAACATTTTCTCCAATGTAATGCCCGTCAGTCTGGGTATCGATTTCATTGTCAGTATCGCTATCACTTTTGTCTAATTTGGACAGTCCTAGATTTGCAACCAGCTTTGGTTTTCGAATTACGGGTACCACCTCTTCGAGAAAGCTCCAGGCTTCTTTTTCTGCTTGTGTCACCGATTTGACGTTTAAGCTTGATTCTGTAACTCGTATTGGAGTAAAAGGCGCAGGAGTGTGCCTTACAGAGGATGAATGAGAAGCATCAGCGCCTGAGTCATGACCTGCAGAATCTGCCTCATCCAAGAGGGGCGATTTTAGTCGAAGTCGCTTTGGAGCTGGTGTAGTTAATGCAGGAGAGGGTGAATTTTGTGTCGAGTGCTCCCTCGAATTCCTCTTCGCTGGTTGATGTCTGATGATTGCAGGCGTAACAGGTTCAGTTTCTGCTTCAGGTGAGTTTTCGATCGACAGACATGGAGGAGGGCTTAGTGGGTTCGCAGAATCATCAAACACAACAGGCGTGGGATTTGTTTTGTTACGTGACGGGCTATCGAATCGTCTTATTAGTTGTGCTTCCTTTTTTCGCCTTTGCTCCTCAGCCTGCTTTTGCAACAACTCGCGCTTCTTTTCTTTCACACGTTCGCGTCTTTTCAGATTCAATTTGGTGGGCTCTTTTGGTGTTTCTGGGGGTGGTGAATCTGGAAAGTCAAACAAATGTTCGTCAACCTGAACGTCCGCCTGCTCAGTTTTCAGCAAGGCAAGTTTTTTCCGGCGAATCGACTGGGGCTCATCGTCATTACCAGCTGTAGTCTGGCGCCTCTTCAGACTTGGCGGGGTTGATGGTGATTCCTGGAACTCTTTCTGTGCTTCTCTAAACTGCAACAACGGCCGCGCGGTAGACGGTGAATTTGAGTCGCGTGCGGTGAGACGCGACTTGTTTCCGTTACGCTTGCCGTAGGTAGCCTTGACTTTCGGTGTCTGCATGATATTGGCAGCTCAATATCACGGCCTAAATTGTATGTGGAGCGTTTTCCGTTTCTCTAAAATGCCATAAGTTGGACAATAGCTACTAGTCTGGCAAGTTCGCGGTTAAGTGGTGACTTCTGCAGGTTGAAGGTGATGAACATGATGCTTAGTCATCTATTTGGGATTTCTTTTCCGCCATACTGATCCGTGGGATGAATGTTAATTGAAGAGAAGCCAGGAAAAGAAGCCAGGAGATATCTGTAAACACGTTCAAGAAATTGCAGTTGTCTAAGATGGCTTCAATCAACTCTTATAGGAGTTCCCCGTGGTTCTTTTTGGTGACTCGAGAACAGCGGTGATATTTCAGCAAAACTATCACGCCAGCTCTAGCTTTGGCTCTAGACTTTTTCCCTCGGTAATTCATTTTGTTTACTAGCACCATGTATATCTTGATTTTAATACTTATTTCATGCCTTTTTTATGCTTTTTCGCTCGCTTTTCCTGCTGTTTGGCAGACGATGGTGTTTATTTCACTTGATTCAGCCGTGCCTCAGCAGACCATAGTTTACTTAATTCCACAATATACTCTGTCTTGGGAGTTTACGCCGTTGGGAGAACGAAAAAATTTCAGATCTGAAAGGCGGAACTTTTCATCAAGCCTAAATCTACAAACAGGAACGCCATAATGAGTTCGAGCGAACTGTTGGATATTCTCATTAATAGGCCGCAGGACCTGTTGATTCCAAATGACGACCTAAAATCACAAGCCCTAGAGGCAGTCAAGCAGAGATTTGATCCTATTGCCAAGAATTATTCTATCTTTGAGGAAATCCATGTCGACGGACTCGATGCCGAACAAGTATGGGCGCAGGCCGAAATGGTTATCGATGGTGTCGTCGAGAAGGTCATGACCGAAGAAGTTCCGGAACTCATGGAGACTGGCGTGCTCAAGCGGACAGCAGACAGCATGGACAGCGATAGCGACGAGGAGTCAGAAGAGGAAAGCGAAGGCTTTGAAAGCGCATTAGAGAATGACAATAACAAAAACTTGCAGGAATTGGAAAGCGACAGTGAAGAAGGAAGTGACGTTGAGGCCGGCAGTGGCTCTGATGTGGATATGGAAGCAATGGATCTTGACAAGGATGATTACGAGGAAAGCGATGCTGGGGAGGAAGGCGCAGACGATAATGAGGACGACGATGAAAATGAGGACGAAGATGACAATGAGGGTGAGGACCAAGGTGAGGAAGCAGACGACAAATTTGGCCTCAACAAAGGGCTCTTTAACTTGGACGATTTCAAGCAGCAGGTTCTGGCTATGGATGCCATGGAAGACGAGGAGGAAGGTGACGATGAAAATATCGACTATTTTGCCGATCCTGATGCACTAGACAGCGATTTCGATGAAGAGGTTGGAGATGACACCAAGTTCGACGATTTCTTTGCCGACCCCAAGGGCAAATCGAAGAAGGCTAAGGGCAAAAAGCAGACGAAAAAGGAAAAGTCACCAGAATTCAGTGGGTTTGACTTGGAACCTGAAAATTCAGAATACGAAGATGCTATGAAGTCTGTGCGAAAAGATCTATTTGCTGACGATGAGAGCGATGGAGAGGAAACCAGGGAAAATTTGTCTACTTTTGAGAAGCAGCAGCGCGAAATAGCGAAGCAGATTGAACAACTCGAGAATGAAAATATTGCTCACAAGTCATGGCAGGTTAAAGGTGAAGCAAAGGGTAGAGAGAGACCAGTCAACTCCTTGTTAGAAGCCGATCTGGACTTTGAGCGATCTGCCAAGCCAGTACCAGTGATCACTCAAGAAACGACCGAGACTCTTGAGGATATGATCCGAAGGCGAATCAAAACTTATGACTTTGACGATATCCCTCGTCGTATTCCCGACTCCCTTCCTGAATTCAAGGCTAGTAAGCTGGCAGAGGTCCAAGAAACCAAGTCCCAGAAGTCGCTTGCTGAACTGTACGAAGAGGATCACATGAAGGCCACCAATCCTGAGGCATATGTTAGCGCAGAAACAGAGCAACTAAACGAGTCGCATAAAGAGATCAAGGATCTCTGGACGATACTTTCACGAAAGCTGGACACCTTATCATCGTGGACATACACTCCCAAAGCACCCAAGCCTGCCATTTCTATTGTCTCAAATACTGCTGCCATTGCCATGGAAGACGCCCAGCCTACTGCTATGGCTACAGAGTCTGCATTGGCACCTCAAGAAGTTTATCAGCCCGAAGCTTCCAGCAAGCGTGAAGTTGTGGGTCACAGTGGCTTGCCTGTTGCAAAGAGTGAAATGAGCCGTGAAGAGCGGAAACGCGAGCGACGTAAGCACAAGGCCAAGAAGGCCAAGATCCTCAAGGAGCGTGAAGAGGCTCAAAAGGTCAAGGCCCAAAAGGAGGGCAGCAAAGCCCAAGTTATGGAGACTCTTAAGAAGGGTAACGTTACGGTTATTGGTAAACAGGGTGAGAAGCGTGACTTGAGTGGTAAACTAAAGAAGGATCAAGCAGCTTTAGGAGGTGGAAAACTTAAGTTGTAGATGGAATAAATTGCATGAGAGGTCATCATATAGATTGGATACGAGAAGAAAAAAAGGAATAAATTAGTTATTTTCTGTAAAACACCTTGCGGAACCGGAAGTGTAGTTGCAGGACGCCATTCTCGAAACGCGATTTAAAGCCGGCCTGGCGATGCGAAGAGTTATCCCATTGCCGGTCAACGATTCTGAAAGCTATGTCTTGATATGGTTCAGGTGCCTGAAACTTGATTATACAGGTATCAGCCTCACCCGCCGCTAAAGCATCCCTATGCTCTTGATTTTTACTTTCTGCATCTCGTATTATTTTGTAAGAAGGCGCTTTTTGGGAATTGGCCAACTCTGGGTAGAATATATTGAATTTGTAGCCCTGAACAAGTTTTGGTGGGGGGTTTTCTGATGTGAAGTGTGCCTTGTTGTACTTGTTCCAGTCGTAGCCCAGCATGACTCTATTGAAGTACCGTGGTTTAATGCGATGAGAGGGGCTGCTGCTATCTGGTAATGATTCTTCTGCGAAAAAGTTCTCTTCGTTTTCATCTACCGCGCGAGCCATTTCTTTGTCGTATAGGCTTTGGGCTGGATCCAAATCTTGGCTCTGTTCTTCTAAGGGCGGCATGCTAGGCTTGCTTGAATATGATGTAGTTGTAAATGCAGGTCTATCTTGCTGTTTCATTGCAACAAATCCAAGTTTACGAACAGATTCACGATTTTTGTTTAGCTTTTTGAAAAAATCGGCTTGTGTGAACTGTTCGACCTTGTGGCCAGCGTTTTCGTATGAAGTCAAGGGCAGCAGCTCCGGTACATTATCCATAGCAGGATCATAAGGTACTGATTCGGCTGCTATTTGCTCGCCTTTTGAAAGCATTTTAGATATCTGTAGTTTTGCACGCAACGCTTCAGCAGCCTGAACCTTTTTTAGCTTTTTCACCCGTTCCGAAATTATCAATTTGTGAATCTCCTCTAACTTAGACTTGGCCTTGCGGATCTCTATTTCTTTCAGCAGGCGCATCCAAAAATCGACGTCAACTGCAGAGTCCTTTTCGTCCAGCATACCATGAATTCTGTCCTCTAACTCTACAAGAGCATCGTAATTGGCGCCTTTGAGCGTTGCATCAATATCTTGTGACACCGGTTCTATCACCCGGGCTTCATGGTCGACCCCCCGGCCTGGCAGGAGCTTGTTCTCTCTTTCCAAACAAAGAATCCTCATCATTTGCCAAAAGTCCGCGTTTGGCTGTTTCAAATCAATCTTCGAGTACGATTCAATGTCAGATAGCAGCTCGCGAATTTCTGCCAAGGGCAGATCCTCAATAATCTCATAAGGTACTGGCATCTCGAATTCCTGGGCTTCGTCAAACTCCTCGTCATAAACGCTGGGGTCTGCCTCGATCATTTTTAAATTCACCGCTAGCCAGTCGATAGGCTTGGCTCGACCCTCTTTAACGCGAATCATGGCGCCTCGTTTCATCTGCTTCAGCGCAAATTGGTCCTCGCCCGCGACCCATTTTCTTGCCTGTTCCTCTTCCAGATTTCGCTGTTCGCGCGAGAAGTGTGTTTGCTTGGACCGATCCCTTCGATAAGACCCTCGCGCGTCACGACTTAACCTTTGCTGAACTTTGCTCGAGTTTCCAGAGCGCGCGTATGGTGAGCTAGGTCGCGGCTGCGTTGAACGTGACCGGCGTGTACTTGACTGTCCCCGCCATCCGTGTTCGACTGTCGTTCCCTGTCTTTTAGGCATATATTCTTCGTAGACAACGGTTCCTGGTGCTAAGTGCTGTGTATTATAGTTGGCGGAAGCTTTAAAAAGGCCTTACCCTGAGATTTCCCACCTGGGCTCAAACCCAACATAAAAAAACTTGCCCCTCCTCAGACAGGACGAAGTCTTCCCACCTACCCATCCCACATCCTGCAGTGTCTACCATCTCAGCAACTTTTGTACTCTGCTGAGTTCTCTCCACATTGAAGACGTGTTATCCGGTTACTACACTAATACTATGAGTCTTTTGCGAGCCACCATCTACGCCCGCTCTGCTATTAGCCGCAGAGGTATGTATTAGCGAACCAGAAGAGGGGTCGGAAACTGCTTGGCAACTCTCGGAAGATCTTTGCTAACCTAAATAACATTAGCATTCACAACCTCCCGCATGGCCTTAGAGGCCCACAACTTTGGCATGCCTGCATTGTCTCCTACGATGACCGAGGGAGGTGTCGTTGACTGGAAGTTCAAAGAAGGTGAGTATATCGCGCTGGTTAGGGTGGCCTGACTGTCAAATACGATCTGCATGCTAATTCGCCTAGGTGATTCATATAGTGCAGGCGACATTCTATTGGAAATTGAAACCGACAAAGCTCAAATCGATGTCGAAGCTCAGGACGACGGCAAGCTTGCCAAAATTTACGTGAGTGGCTTTGTTTTTGTTTTCTTGGGCTCAAACCAACAGGTTGCTAACACTTGTGATAGGTGCAAAATGGTGAAAAGGGAATTCCTGTTGGCAGAACCATTGCAGTCATTGCCGAACCTGACGACGACCTTTCTAGTTTAACCCTTCCAGAGCCTGTTTCTGGTGGCCCTGCTGCTGCTGCTCCTGCCGCTGCTGCCGAAACCCCGGAACCAAAAAAGGAGGAGCCCAAGAAGGAGCCTAAGGAGGCTGCTCCGCCAAAGGCCGAGAAGGCGGCAGCGCCCTCGGAGTCTTCCAAGGCTGATCCTAAACAGGTCCTATTCCCCTCAGTTCTTAACCTTGCACACCAAAACAGCTTGACTGCTGAGCAGGTCCTGGTTAACGTTCCAGCGAGTGGTCCCAAACACAGAGTCACTAAAGGTGACATTTTGGCATACCTTGGTAAGGTTCCCCAGAGCAGTGTCGATAGTGTTACCGCCGAGATCAACAAGCTTGAGCACCTTGACCTTTCCAACATTAAGATCAAGAAAAATGAACCTGCCAGCTCTACCACTCCTGCTGCTGCTGAGAAGGCCTCTGAGAAGTCCGTAGATGCAAAGCCTGCTAAGCAAGCACCTCCTCCTCCTGTTGTCCTTAAGGGCCTCTTTACTCTTGGTGAGCTTGAAACATTGCGATTTTCTCTCGAAGAGACAGTCGGAACCACTCCCTCTATCAAGCAACTGGTTGAGAAGGCCTCTAAGCTTGCCTTGAGCGACGTTCCTGCTTTTACCAAGGCCAAGAAGAGCATTCTTAATGACCCCGTGTTTGATTCTCTCGTCGCTCCCTCTAACAAGGGACTCAAGCCTTTCGAAGTCAATATCACTTATCCGACCGTCCCCAAGAAGGCCGTTAGCGCTAAGCGTGACATCTACGACATTCTTGGGTCTACTAAGAAGTCAAGTGCTCGGGTTACTGTAAGCGATGCCCTTGATGTATCAGTGGTGGTGAATGGTAAATACATTGGTGCTGAGAAGAAGGCCCAAGTGTACTTGGACCGCCTGAACTACTATCTGTCTGCTGGTCGCGGCGATCTACTGCTGTAAATGCAAAGAAACAGCCTGTAATTACAATTCCTAATAACAAGAAGATATAGACTTTAGGCGATTCTCGTGTAGACAAAGAGTGTAAATATTTCGTTTTCGGTACTTGCAGCGTATTCCTCTATGGCCAGGCCGGGTAATGTTGATTCTAAACAAGCAAATTTTTTTAATTTGAAATTTCAAACCACCAACGACGACAGCAAGAATCCAAGAAGGCTTGCTTTGCGATACTCTTGCTGTGTTTGTCTTTATTACGGGCGGGATTCCTTTAGACGAGATACTCTTCACGTTTGTGCGCATTTAAAAGCAAACCGAAGCGAAAAATTAAAAATAAAAAAACGGACAGCATTCAATTGTTGGCATACAGATTTCCAGTGGCATATTTTTATGCGTATAGTTGGCCACACCAGATCATGAACAGTGCTTCATATTCACACAACACGACGACGACGGCATCCTCCAGCGCCACCGACAGCGGCGCCCCAAGACTTCCCACCGGTGCCCCTCAGAACTCTACGCTCAGCGCCGGAGCACAACCCGACCCTAGCGCACCGGTTGCCCCGCAACGGGCTGGCGATTTGAGTAAATACGGCGTGGACAAAGAAACAAGTTCTTCCTCTCAGAAAGACGTAGACGACGCTGAGGGAGAAGCTGAGTGCACTACGGACGAACAGTCGCGCGGGCAGTCAACGGCAGCGGATCTAAAAGCACCCATTGGTAGCAAACAGCAACAGACACCACAATCACAACAGCCAATGGCCTCGCCGCGCAATCCACAAGCCGTGGTCCCAGCAAAGCTCCCCACGCCGCCCCCACACCCGACGCCATCCGCCAAGACCGACTCTTCTACACCCTCCTCCTCCTCCTCCTCCACGATCGACGTCGAAACCAACCCCGACTACATCGCACTTACTTCAGCTCTATCCCTCCTCCTCACGCAGCGCTCCGTCGCCTGCAACGACCTCGTCCAGCTCAAGAAGCTCAAAGCAGAGGCTCTCAGCAACCCCGAGAAATTCCTGGCCGGCCTTCGACGTACCGGAAAACTGCCCAATGTGCCTAAAATGCAGCGTATTGTCAGAGCGCCTATCGTGAGCTGGAAGACATATGGTATTGAGAATGTCCATCTCGACCATCAGCTCGCACGCGGCTTGGTTGATCGAACACCTGCCCTCACACCTATACGAATTTTTGATGACCAAAATTGAACGAGAAAAAAAAATAAGAATTAATAAAAAAAAATAGTAACAAAAAATTGAGGAAAAAAAGTGAATAAATAAAAAACAACCAATGTTGAGAATTGGCCTTTCTTCCCTCCAGGGTTTTGTGATGATATGTTATGTAGATGTAGCTCAAAATGAAAATGAAGAGAGAAAAAAGATTGTACAGTATCTAGTTATCAGTTATCCTCTCCATCGCCGCGCTTGGACTCCATGAGTGCACGGTAACCGTCAATGAACCTTTGACGTTCGGATTCCAACATGTGTCTCTTGGCCAGCGATCCCGCCTTCTTGGGCACGTTATTCAGGATCTTGCCCGACAAGTTAAGCTCTGGCGGGCGATCCACCACATCACCAAACTTGGGCGCCGGCTTCTGCAGGCGCGCCCATGGGTCCGGCGAAGTCTCGCGCTTGCCGGCCTTGTTGCGCGTCGTGCCCCTCTGGTTCCACCGCACGTCCTCGTCCTCCTCGTCGTCGTCGATCTCGCCTCTTTCGATCTTCTTCTGACGCGCGGCAGCCAGCTCTTTTTCAACGCGCGCCCGCTTCTTCTGTGCTCGCAGAGCGCCGCGGCTGGGTCCCTCGTCCTTGCCTCGCCCCACCGGCAATGCTTCATTCACACGCCTCGAAAAGTCGGCCATGCTCTCTCCCGGCTTGATCTTGAGATCCGATGTGTCCACCTTCTTGGCCGGAACCACGTCCGTTAGTTTCGGCAGCTGCTTGCCCTTTTTCTTTTCACCACCACCAGCAGCAGCACCGCCTGCCGCAGAGTCCTTCTTGTTGCCCTTCTTCTTGGCTTCTGCCTCGGCGGCGGCACGTTTATCCTTGTCGAACGGCCTCAGCCCCTGCAGCTTTTCGCTCCAGATCATGAGCCGCTTAAAAGCCTTGGGCGTATCATCTTCTCCGTACTCCTCGGACTTTTGCGGTCGGTTCGGGTTTCTGCTCTTCTTTGTGATGAACGAGTTCGGGCCCTGATCATAACTATAACGAGTTAGTTTTGTTGATTTAACAAATAGTAAAAAAAAAAAAAATACATACTCAACTTGGGCCCGCTTGAGGGGATTTCTGGGTCTTTTTCGGGGCATCCTATGGCGGCTTGTTATAGAAGAGTGAGTGCCTAGATCAAAGACGATGGAGTTGATGGGAGGAAAAATTTTGGGACTTTCCTTGAAAATTGGGACTTTTTGTTGCACATATTTTGTTGCATTTAAGGTGTACCGATGAACAAGCGATAACCACTCGTGTGAAGACTGCACCTGAATTTGAAATCGTTTGGCAATGTATATTCTTTTTATATTTATGATATCAATTAATCAATAGTAGTATAGTGCTTACGACAACGGCACTCTTGGAGTGTATGCCTCTTCAAGGAATTTAGTCTCCTCTTCGCTGAGTGTAAACTTGACCGCAGCAACGATATCGTTGATTCGCTCAACCTTTGAAATACCTACAATTGGGCAGCATCCCTTACTGAGGACCCAGGCGGTTGCTACCGTAGCCATTGCCACGCCACGGTCCTTCGCTAGCTTTTCCACACGGCCGACAATCTCCTTGTTCTCTTTGGCCTCAGTCAAGCCGATCACGGACAAGTACTTATCAGTCTCGGAACGGGTGCTCTTTTCTGCCCATGGGCGAGTCAGGACACCACGTGCTATAGGAGACCATGGAATGAGACCAACGCCAGTCTCCTTGCAGAACGGGATCATCTCGCGTTCTTCCTCGCGGTAGACAAGGTTGTAGTAGTTCTCCATGGCGATGAACTTGGTCCAGCCACGGAGCTCGGCAATGTTCTGGAGCTGGATGAACTCGTACGCTTTCATGGTGGAGGCACCAATATAACGCACCTGGCCGGACTTGACTACATCATGGAGCGCCTCCATGATTTCCTCCTTGGGTGTCTCTCTGTCGAGTCTGTGAATCAGCAGTACATCAATATAGGTCTCAAGACGCTCTGTCGACTTTTTGACGCTCTCCAAGATGTTCTTTCGCGACAGTCCAAACTGGTTCAAGTACTCCACAGAGGTCATATCCTGAGAATGGAAGGGGGCGTCGGGGCTTCCGGTGTAGAAATGGCACTTTGAGATGATGACCAGTTTCTCGCGGGGAATGTTGTATTTCTTGATGAATCTGGCAATCAATTGCTCCGAGAGACCACCAGAGTACACGTTGGCAGTGTCAAATGTGCGGATGCCGGCGTCGTAGGCAGCTTTCATGACGCTGAGCACATGGTCCTCGTCGTCTTCGACCCATTGAGCCCACGTCTTGGAGCCATAGGACATGCAGCCCAAGATAACTTTCGAGACCTTGAGGCCTGAGTTTCCAAGTCTATACTGTTAGTCCATTGTCCATTGTCCATACAAAATGCTATTCACTAACCTTTGGTATTCCATTTTGTTGAGCTTGAGGTGTGAAAAATGTGAATTGAGCTTTGGGAGTGATTTTTTTGGATTGCTACTCTCTTGAATATTCTCGTGGGCCGTATTTATAATGGCAAGGAATGGCAAAGAACTCCGCTATTCGCATTATTGCCGTCTTTTTATCTCCGCTGCGAACCAGGTGGTTGCTCTTCATGGTAACCAGTTGACTGGCGAGATTATTAAGCCCCCCACTGCCGCTCAAGTAGCACGCACCATTGGTGGAGTCATCACGGCGTTCAGCTTCCTTCTACGTACGGGAATGGTTGGCTGTCACACGCACGGCTGATAAAAAATTCATAAATTCATGCTGGAAGGAAACATACTCTTGATACATAAGATTCCAACTTGCAAATAAGAAATCATGAAAAAAAAAACAAGATAATAACAACAATGAAACGTAAAATAAAAAAATGCATTAGTGTAAGCCCTATCCAAGCGTCTCTAAACTTCACAGCGAAAGATCACTCAAAGATGGCCTTGAAGTCCTCTAATCTTTGTGCCTTCTTCTCCTCCTCGCTCATGCCCAGCGTCGACGCCAAAAACTTCTTGCGGTCCTGGATCTTTAAAATGCGTTCCTCCACGCTGCCCTCTACAATCAGGCGCACCACCTTGACAGCCTGAGTTTGGCCCATGCGGTGAATACGGTCGATGGCCTGCGCCTCGACCGCGTAGCTCCACCACGGGTCCATCATGAACACTTGGGAAGCGGACACAAGATTGAGGCCGACACCGCCCGCCTTGAGTGAAATCAACATCACCGTGGACGGCACATGGGGTCTTGCAATACCGTCGGATGCAGAGGCGGTGGGTGGCGCTTTGAACTGGTCAAGCACTTTCGCCCGCTCCGTTTGTGTCATGGTGCCGTCAAATCTTAAACAATTAAACCCTTCGCTTACCAGCTCGTTTTGAATAATATCTAAAAACTCGGTAAACTGTGAAAACACAACGCTTTTTGTTTCTGGTGAGTTCGTTCTAGTGGCCTTCAAATGGGTTAGAAGGGCTCTCACTTTGGACGACTGACCCGCAGGATTGTATCGCTTGAGTTTGATCCTCGCTTCTTCGCCCAGATGGTCGCCAGGGTATCGTTTAACAAGGTATATTTTATCCATGGATACCGTCTCGCGACACATGTGGCACCGTGGGACTTCGCCCTTGTCGAGCTGGAACTGAATGTGGGAGATTAGGCAAGGAAGGCATGCCATGTGCCAGCATTCGGTCACGGCTTGGTCGTCAAGAGGAATGCGTTCCGTCATGCAGATTGGACACTCGCTGTCTGCGCCCTTAAGAATGCTCTCCATAACCTCCTGTCCGTACGATCGAGCATCAGATTCCACTGTGCTACCGGCGTTGCTCTCAAGACGCATCACTAGTTCTTGTAGGGACGTGTCAAGAATGCTGTCAATGACAAACGATCCGTCTGTGCGCTTATTCTTGCTAATGTCTGCGATAGAAGTAGGAGTCTCGGTAAGCTTTTGCGTCGCAATCAATGCTTTGGTTACCATGGATGGATGGTCACACGCTTGCCTGAGTCTTAAAATCTGCGTCATGATAGTTGAATACGATTTCATGGCCGTTCCATTGTTAATCGAGTCATTAAAGGCTGACTGGGCTTTGAAGAAAATCCATTCATACAGCTGCTGCTCATCTGGGCTCAATTTGATACGCTCGATGGTGATCACCTTTTCAGGTAACGACACCAACGGGGTGCCATCCATTTGCTTCATGTCCTTAGTGCGTCTTAGCAGTAATGGTTCCATAACACTCTGCACCACATTGACCGCTTTTGCAAAATCCTTGGTCATGAAAGGGACTGTGATAAATGTCTTCCAGAACGAGAAGTTGTTCCACGGCTCGACGCCCAAGAACTTGACAAGACTGAACAAGTCCTCAAGCTTGTTGATAATCGGTGTGCCAGTTAAGACCCATCTTCTGTCTGCTCTCACATTATAGCAGGCCTTTGCTGCCTTGGTCGCACGGTTCTTGATGGTATGGCCCTCGTCCAGCACCACACGATAGAATTCAACGGAAAACAAGTTAAACAATCCGAGGTCCGGCGAGTCCTGCCAATCTTCTTCCTGGATATGGTTCCGATTCCTGAAATTTATCAGCTGGTTATGTTCCGAAACCAGAGTTCCATACGAAGTAATAACCACGTGAGGCGCGGTGTTCTTTGCATCGGGTCCACAAAGCAGGCGGCGCAAATTAACAGAGCTCGACGTAAGCCCATAATACACTAGGACGCGAATACTGCCTGGTTTGGATGACGCATAAGCCTCGCTTTCCCATTGTGAGAGAAGTGACATTGGGGCAATAACAAGGGTCGTGTATTTTGCATAATCTCCACGGCGCTTTCGCTTTTCTTGGATTCGTAGACTGCTTGGGGTGCTGTCATACTCAGTATCCGGGGTGAAAAAATTACTGTGGATTAGTGCCATGGTTGAAATTGTTTTGCCGAGTCCCATTTCATCTGCAAGAATACCACCCATGACACTCTTCTTCTGTCTTGGGAAAGTGGTTGAGAGCTCGCCATTGTACAGATTAGCGTAGAAACCATCATGCGTGTCAAGCTCACAAACCCCAGATTCTGTCAATGCTTTGTCCGCTTCAGAAAGTTTGTCTTTTGATTGTTCAGGCCATTTGAACTCTTGCCATAATGGATGCATTGGTTCGTTGTAATCCGGGGTGGGCGTGCTTTCTTTGGACGCCGAGTCAGGGGCTTCGCGCTGTAGGAGCCAGTTAAGACCCTTTTTCTGATAAGGTCTCAACTCCATGTTGAAGGTGTTTTTCGGTGGCTCAACTTCAGTCAAGTTAGAGTCTTGCATTTGAGATGATCTTTTGTAAATTGCATCCATCTGGTCTGGTGAAAAATCAGTTGTTTCATTCCCTCCTTCCTCAACGTCGTCGTCATGCTGCGATTTATCATGCGGAGCGTCTATTTCGCCTGCCTTGGCCAAACTTGTAAACATTGATTTCTTGTCACCCAGTTTCTTTAATGTTTCTGATTGCTCACACTCTAAATTAAGCTGAGAAAATAAGTAAACAAGCCCCTGTTGTCGTAACCTCATAATCTTCTCGTCGGCAGTCTCATGGGCAGCATTGAAGAACATGGGCGCCGCAGAGCCCATGTTGTCGTAATGGTTGCCAGCATGTGCATCAACCTCTCGAACACCTGTCTTACTTCTCATCGACTCTGGCACAATGTCCAAACTCACAAATGCCGACCTTAGCATGAAGCAGTCAATCTGCACCACAATATAGTCTCCAATTCTCAAGTATTCCGGTGCAAATATGCAAGTCCCTTCGAATTCGCACATCTTAGTGTCGATAAGGACAGAAAGAAAGCGAGCAATTTGTTCAGGAACCCTTGCAATATCAACACCTTTAGAGTTCCCCAGCCTGATGATTGAATCGTCCTTTGTTGAGGCTCTGACTGTATTTAATGATTTACGTGCTGCGCCCATTGGAACCGGCTCACGCAGAACGCACATTTTCTCATTATAGCTAACACAGTTGTAACCAGATCGTGTAGCAAAGGCCTCAGCTTGGAGTGACCCTATGTATCGTCGATTCCAATTCTTATAAAGCCCTAGTGACTCGCAGGCTGCTTTTGTCGCGTGGGAAGCCGTGACTTGAGCCGCCGGGGGCGCGTCAGTGTCAATTGAGGTAGTAGTTGATTCCGTTGTAGGAGTCGACGGTTGAGCTTGCGTCGAAAACTCGTCAAAGAAGAGGTTGACGGCCTGAGCCACATTTCCAGCAGTGCGTTGGTGAAGTACAATATACTGCGCATCGGTCACAGACCCGACTATACTTTCAAGCTGATCTCTGAATGCTGATGTCGGGGTTGAGGCGGGGCTTGAAGATGTGTGAGATGTTGTTCCTTTTTTGCTCTGGCGTGCAATAGAATCATTATCATGAAGTTTAGTTGGCACGGCAAACTGCTCGCTCTGTGTTGACGTCTGCTGCTGTATCACAGGCGGCTTTTTCGTTACCTCACTTCCATAAACCGGATGGTCTTTGAAAAACCTGGTTCTCTTTATTGGTGGGGGCGGGGACTCCGGCGAAGAGCTTGATCTCGAGGGTCCTTGAATAGATTCAGCCGTTGAATCAAGTGTCCTTTGCGAAGGGTCGTGACTTGACGATTTCATGGTTGTGTATACCTTGTGTTTCCTTAGCGAGGTTCAGGTGGGGGTCATTAGTTGCTAGAATGCTATTCAGGTCCCTCGTGTATCCTGAATGTGCGCGACAAGACCAGCCCAGATGTGGCGAGAATGATTCTGCGGCAACGCGTTTATTTTGATAATTCAGTCGCGTAAATTGCTTTCCTAATCAAGGTCTGGCGTTCCTGTCACGTGAAATGCTGTTCTGGAAAGTTTGCCTTCTTGGTTCTTAATCTACGCTGCACGCAGGTAAATCGTTTCCATGGCAGACTTGAGTCTGAAAAAAAAATTAAATAAAAAACCTAGTACAGAGTCTAGAATACTAAACAGTAAAAAAACGGTTCCAGGCAATTTCCTGCGTTACATCATGATTTGGAATTCAATGGATGCCGGCGGTTCCTTGCAATGATCAATACTCGCAAGAATGTGCCGGAATGATTCCATGGATGGCGGATCCGACGGCGGTACCGTTGCGGCAATCGAATCAAGGGGCTAGCTCTTTGTATCCGCAAGTAGCTGCCTTCCCCCCTACGTGGCATACATGTATGTGCGTGTTATGTGTCAATGCCACCGTAGACTGCGGTACAGCCAGTTGAGGTGAGATTGCAATAAGCGTCAACACTCTGCAAGGTGCATTACATACTCCAATTTGTGTATACAGGCCTTCAATGTAAATTTGTCAGGCGTGGACTCTTCTTCACTTGTATCATGAGGTGCTGTGCCGTGGTAGTTACCGGCCGCACGGCCTGCGCGCCCCCTGTAACCTACGAAGGTAGCGTAGTAAGCTTGACGTGAAACTTGAATGTTCAAAAATAGGAAAGTTCACAACTCCAGCGTCGACGTCGATATCTTCTTTTCATACACGTACTGAACCAATATTCTCTAATTATAACACTAATTTCGGTGATACCAAAATAGTTTTAATCCAAAGTTTAATTTGTCCTTGTACAGCTGCTCGTTTTAGGCGTCGACTGTCAACTTGTGTCCAATTCATGTTGCCCAGACGCCTTATGTTGTAGTAACAGCTGTTTATAGCTCGCTTGTTCTGGACTCCAGCTGGGGATCCCCATACCGGACCAATATTATCGACTTGAACTATAAACAATTCGGCAATTCGGATCCCTAAATTAATATATAACGTTACGTCGACGTCCCAAGTCCAGCTATATAGTGCCTCCCTGAATTAATGCCACGCGTTCGTCTTGAACAATAAAAAGCTCTTGTTCTTGACGTCTTCAGAGGCTCGCAGGGATGCATGGATATCATGAACTACTGTATCCATAACTACTGCACATAGCTGGGCCCGATCTTGAGCCTCATCAATAATATTGATATCTGTATGGAGCTGCAAGCCCCCATACGTGCACACACGAACTACTTTGATCACCATGGAACATTCTTTGCTCGACATTCAAATGTTGATATTTGAGCCCTTAGGTCGCATATATGTAGGGTTTGATTGTATTCCTCTGCCCTTGTCTTTTTATGGCTAAAACTCATATCTTAAGTACCTAACAGGGTGGACTTGAGAGAAGTGCGTGGGCGCTGTGGTTGACTGTTCATCCACGTCTTATCTTCTTAACTAGAGCTCAAGCTATTGATTCTTATGAAACGCAACGTGTCAGGCGGGTATCTTCGCAGTGATGCTGCTGAACCATCAGTCGGCCTACCTATAATCCGTTATGATATATGAACTTTGAATCGATTATATACGGTATATTTTTGGAGTTTCGAATCATATTTGGCCTCCATGCCTTTGTCCTCCAGAGCTTCTTTTTTGGTTTGTTTGTTTGTTTGTTTATTTGGCTAAGTTTGAAGTGCTTACAAGTCTCGCAGTCGACGTGGCAACTTCAGTTTGAAGGGTCGACCCTGTTTTGTTCATTACGCCATCATGATGTATATAACAAATAATAATAATAATAAATTTCATACATACCGTACAGTTATTGATAGATCTAGCGTAATAATAGTAACACTGATGCTGGTTCGTTGAATTCTACTAGTGGGCCCTCGCTCTTAGTTTCTGTCATTCAAGTTGTCCAATATATATGGTGAAGATTGACGCATGTAAACAAAATTCAGACTGCGCATGCGTAAGTATAGTACGACAGCGCGCAGTATGTGTTTCGCAATAAGCCTCTTATAAATTTACTCAGCTACAGTATTTTTGGTTGATCGATGTAAGGACGCAAGTGCTACTTACTGGGGTTCGGTAATAGACGGGGGATAAGATCTTCGAACAGGACATTTGGACTCTTGAAAAAGCATTTGAGACTAGTGCGCTTGGAGTCGTTCATGGTAGTAGTAGCCGTCGCCATGCATAGCACCAAAGCCTCGAGGGCAGATTTGAACTGGGGGCGTAAGCCAACTACAGAAACCAACGGCGCTAACGTTACGCAACTTTGCAAATCAATGTCAACGGTATTTTTGGAACCGCTCTTCATGTTCAAAACCAACGCCCATTATTACTATTATGAACAACTTGAAGAGAACTAGAAAGGGAACGTGTCAACAGCTGGTCATGGTGTAGCAAGATTCAGAGGGAAAACCAAGTCTCATATTTTTGAATACTTTGAGGATATCTACTACATAAAACATTGAACAGAAGGAGCTAGCTACTTAGAAGGCATCATGGATAGACCATGGTATTTCAGGCTCAATACCCAAAGTACAAACGGTCGGATCCATATCTACTACTTCTAGTACATAGAAAGTTTCGGAACCGTAAAAGTAATCTCAATATAGACCTTCCAAAAAAAAAAAAAAAAAAAGGAAAAAAAAAATGAAAAAAAAGCTAAAAAAAGTTGTGGGAAAGAGCGACTGGAGTCAGTTGAACCGCGTAGTAGATACGAAAAAGAATGGCAGACATTTCGGGCGATGATAATAGTAGAAATAATAATCGGGCGGTTTGAATGTTGGCGGAGCCCACGGGCATGTACGGGCGTATAGCAGAAATAATAAGACAAAAACCCAAAAAAAATAAAGACGGGAAAAGGGGAAGAGAAAAAAAAAGGCACTTTTTCGAATTGTTAGGCGCATTGAAACATTGCACGCGAGGACAGCGGCGGGTCGGAGAAAGACGAGATTTTGTCTCGTGCCACCGGAGGGCAAACGGGCAACGCAGCGGTGTGAGGTGGGAGAGGAGCAAGGCGAAAGTCATAAACGGGAGGGTCATTAAACAAACAAGCAAACAAAAAATATTAAAGCCTGGTGAGAAAAATAACACAGTGAACGGCAATAATAGTGAAAATAATATTAATAACATCATGAGGAGTGAGCACATCGGAACATGAGGGACACTGTAATGGTGTGCTGTTGTTGGTGCGCAGATAGACAAGCGTTACACTACCACCGCAGGACCTTGTTGTTGGCGGTGCAGTTGCTGTGCTGTCTCGCTCTCAGCATCATCTTCTTCCTCGTCGTCAATAGAAGGAAAGGAAATATAGATGCTCTTGACAGTCGAGGAATGTCTTTTAGGAGATGCAATGAAGTAGCAGTTTTCGCTGTCCGAATTCTCGGACGCGTGCTCTTCAGATGAGCAAGTCGTGGCCACGGTTAGGCTTTGGTCGTTGCGAGAAATGCTCTGGCGCTGTCTCTTGGGGCTCAAGTGAAAGCTTCCGAACCGCCTAGGCACCGTCACATTCTCAGCAATACCAGGGATTTTGGGAGCCTTCGAGGACTTTGTGAATGGAAAGGGAGTAAGCGTAGACATGCTAAGTGATCTTTTAGTCCACACTGGCGCGCTCTCGGTTGATATCTGATCCACGTAAGATCGAAAGCTTAGGTCTGGACTTGCCCACTCTGGTTTAGCGAGATGGGTAGTGGATGTTGGCGAGCAAGGCGAGCTAGCTCCTCTCTCGCTTGGCCTCGTCACGGAAGGCTCAAGAGGGTCATCTTTTTCCAGTGGCGATGGCGGCAGAGGAGGCTGAATTCGTTTTGGCAAGCTTGTGCTGAAAGTTCTTGTTGAAGATGAGGGATGGCTTGGAGAGCTGGGAGATGAGACGCTGTAAGATCTGTTGGGAGAACCAGAGTAAACGGCGGATCTGGGAGTGGAGGTAGATTTGGGTGGAGGTTTAGTAGGGGATCTTGGCGAGGAGGATAGCCTGAGCTTCTGCGCTGGTGGTGAGCGATGAGAAGGTCTGGTTCTGGGTTTTGTAGGTGAGGACGGAGAGGGTGGTAGCGTGCTAGTTGAAAAGCACCTTTGGTGTCTTGGAGAGGAGGCTTCGGCCATTGTGATGGATGTAAGTAGAGAAGATTGTAAGAGGAAAAGGAGGTGATGGCGATGGAGAAGAGATCGATGATGGAGGAGGTGAGAGTACAAGTATTGAAATTGAAGTACAAGAGCAGGGACTTTTGGCGGGAAGCCGGTATATAAGTATATTCTAGTAAATCCGCCATATATGGTCCATAAGGGCCCTTTCTCTCCATCGATCCAATGTACTACTGTGGATTTCTGTGTGTGGTGTGTGTGCCAAGTGTGTGTGTGCGCGCGGGTGAGCGCTCTCTTTGTGAAATAAAAGAAATGAAAATAAACTTTTGTACGAAATGGGCGAGAGTTTTCTTTTTTTGGTTTCCAAAATCTCATGAAGAGTTCCAGATATGGCTTAGCACAGAGCTTAGTAATGGCCCCATGTAGTAGTAGCAGCGCAACTAGCACTTGAGTGGTAAAAAGGCAGTAGAAATGCAACAACAACGATGTGAACATTTGTGGCAACACAGTGCTTGTTGCGTACGTAATGCGTGACATAATAGGTGTGGTGGTTTGATGACAACATTGAAGTTGCAATGAACTTGGAAGACGATGTTACCACGGCAATGTTGCCCTTTTGCTCTTCGCGGATGCATACATGGTGGTTGTGGTGGCATAACAACCGTTCAAATGTGATGCTTTGCGCACTTTCCAGCGGCGCCCTTGAGCACCACCACAGATGAGATGAGGTAGGTGAGTCTCAAATGCTGGGTAAAAAAGCACAACACCTGCCGTGTCACGGAACCCACCCCCCAGCCGCCACCTCCCCAATCATGAAAGCGCTTCGCTAGCAGTAAGTCAGTGCACTAACATCTCTAGTCCCCGTTCCATCCAAGGGCTATACACTAGGCAGCGCTGAAGGCTTAGCGCTTGTCAAAGAATAGATTGTACGCGCCAGCCCATTGCAAGAAATGATGGGATCCACGTAGTAAGACTCAACTCTGGGTTTGGGTCACTGAATCAAGGGGCTGTTTAGTAATCAAGTAGCGCCTGCTTGACCTCAGAAAATGGAAGAAAAGCCTTGCGGACGTCGACTGTTTGGTACCGCGTGGACGTTGGCGTGAGAAGTTCTTGGTCCGCGTTACGGACAACCTCGCGCGCGCTTGGAAGGCTCCAGCCCGAAACAGTGGAAAACAAGGCCGCTGCAAAGGCACGTCGCTCATTGTCGGAACCGGCGGTGGTCATTCGCAGCAGCGCTTCACTGCAGTTTCACTTTGATCAGCTCAAAATTATTGATTGATATTTTCACTCAGAATGAATCGGCGTGCGTTGATTCCTGAGAAATATTATTATCTGCATTTTCCGTGTGTTCAAAACATTTCAGTTTCTCATACAAGTCCTCAAAGGTTAATTTATCTACAGTTTCACCAGCTGTAGAGACGTGGTTCTAGTAGTAGTTCCAATTGCAAGGCCCTTTTTAGAACCTCAAGTGCACTACTTGAAAATCTTCAAAGTTTCCGAAGTTCATGGTATCTTGTCCTAAATTACGCCGGGTGTGTCCGAACCTGAAGCCTCAAGTTCTGTAAGACTGGCGGTGGAAGTTTGACCTTCAAGACATGCCTTCACTCATTAATTCAAGGTAACTTCAACACCCATGCCCATGGAAAGTCTATCATGCCCTAGACACAAGCCCGACTTTTACAAACATCCCATATTTATCGTAGTTTCCAAGCTCTGTGCTCATCAAGTCAATCTTCACTTGCTTCAAAAGCATAGCGAAAACACACTTGCTGGCTATTTATTCCAGCCGACTCGCCAATGGATACAGGTATTATTTTTGCCTATCCAGCTCCAATCGCCATTTATAATTGATAATTTGCTTCCTTTTAGTCAACTGTTCTCCGCTATGTCATTGTTATCAAGTAGCGATTCTCCATCTTCAAGCGCTGATACACGCATTTTAACTGCTTGAAAAATAATTGTGCCCACTGAACTACATAGTTTTTGAACAGTTCCAGAATACAGTTAACTTTTTTTTCCAGTCTTGAAGTCACCCCTAAAATATGTAGTACATGTACTACTTTCGTATTATTTTCGATGCGCTCGCATTAGTTTTAATAATCTTCACTGGTTCACAACTTCGCGCGTCCTGTAATCAATTTTTTCTTTGGAATGAAGCTATTCTTTTCTCTTGTAATAATCATCACCTACGGTGGGAACATCTGACTTGCGATCTATCTCCAGCGGTGCAAGTTGTTTGCTCGGACATGTCCATCCGATACTTCACAAACCTGAATTGTCTCCCCATCGCATACTACTACACAGTCTACACTATCTGTTTATAGTAACGTGCGAGGTAGGGTCTTGCAACTATTGTGTACCTGTACGTTTGAATTCCAAGCCGCCGTTTGCGGGGGAAATAGCATGGCTTGGGAAAGTGGCCATGTGAGGAACATTGAAGGATACCCCAAGTTGAAAGTATGGCCAGATCATTTTATTTGCAACAAAGCTCAATCTCCAACGGCTAGAATTGATTCCGCGTATCAGAAAATATAAACACACCGTAAATACGAAGTTCAAGTGCTGTTTGTTATACATGATCACAATATTGAGTGCCCATTTGCGTTTGTATCACTTGCAACATGATATGGGATATTATTCCACACCACATACCGAAGTAGAGCTCGACCGCGGAAAGCATCTGGGCCTGAAAAAATCCCTAAGGCCGTACAATCTTCAACCGGGCATACGCGTAGCTCACGACAAACCAGGTGGGGTCCAGGGTATATCCAAACCTCCACAAGTAGCCCGTTTCTATGCATTATCTCATTCAAGATGCTTGTCCTAGGAAAGGAAAGTTGTCGGCCGAATGGCGATGATATTTCAAAAATTGAGAGCCATGGTGGTCCGAGAATGGTTAAACCAAATACATAAGGGACAGTACAGATACTCTCTGCCAGATAAGCATGGACTCCCTAATGGTTTATATTCTCCTCGTCCAATCAATTGCCATGTCGCGTGCCTCTAGACATTGTTCACTGGCTACGTGTATTATACAAGAGATAACTTGAATATACATGATTTTGACCGCTTTGTATAAGGACAACATTGAATGAATTTGAGAACTATAAGGATTTCTGTAAGCCAAACCCCTCAAAGCTCAATCATACCTCTCACAGGCTAGCAAAGCTTGACTCATTACAAGTGTTAAGGTCGAGACCACGTCTCTAGGTCTACCGTTGTCTGCGATACGGCCTATGTAGTCATGCAATCCGCATATTGTCGAACACGGAGTGTTGACACTCCTGTGACAGTATAAACAGTACTGCAGGCCCACACAATGAGTAAACAGAGCTGAGGGTCTTTAAGCATTCAGTAAAACATTTATAGGGAAATAAGGAGAAATTGAGGAGTTGGAATGACATGACGAAGTTCAAAAGGGCGCCAAGGGAATTGGCACCACTTGAAGTCAACGTCCTTCTAGTGTAATTTAATTGGATTGATGTAACTAAGGCAGTGCTGCCAGAGGCATTTGACAAGACTGGAATGACCGCGGGTTTTGAGCTTAGTTCTCGCAGCTCAAGCCGGAGGTTACTTCTCATCCATTTTATTTGTCAATGTTTCAAATTGAATGTCAATTGATGCCTAGAATTGTGTTCTTCAGGCGTCAATTACACAGCAAATCAGACGTTTGTGTAACTCGTGCTGAAGATGCACCTTTTGCTTTCCCTTCCCCTTCAAATGTCGTCTGCAGACAATTTTAGGCTTCAATGGTGCAAACTTCCTCACTTTTTCAATATCCTTGATCGTGAATCATGATAGCGTTCAATCGTTTGCGTGAATTGAGCGGTAGTTTGGACTAGACATTTAGCACGCGGAGTTGGACAGATAGCGACACACTGATTCTGAGACGTTTTTTCAATAATTCGAAGGAAGCTTGACTCAAGAGCTTGAACAAACCGCCTTCATATGGCATGCGAAAAGCCGTTACGAAACCTGAGTAAATTGCACCAGCGATACCAGAAAGCCCCCATTGAGGGGTCGTTCGCCCTAATCTCGAAATCAACTGTCGCCCGTCCAGTAAACGGTCAATTCGTCAATTGAGTAACAGATGTTATTCTACAAAGCAGCATGGCTACCACAGCACCACCAGTGTAGATCTCTCTAACAAAGCTACCGGTTACAGCATTACAGTACTGACTCATCTTCCCCCTGAACGACATCGACAACTCTCATCGCCCATGCACACTTCGCCTGGCCACGTATACGCCAAAGAGGATGTTCCTTGAACCGTGCACATCATGAAGTACACAAACACCGGTCTTAAGTCCGTGAAAGGCGCCATGGAACTCGGCTCGTCGCGCGGCCACTAATCCCGGAATCTCACTTGCACATGAAGCGCTCATTGTTTCAGGGATTAGTCCCACGCAGCCAATAGAATCCCACACTACCGCATTAATGGACCCAAATTGCTCCAAATCAGTTTAAATTGCGTACAAAGCTGATTAATGTCGCGCATTGCTGACAAAAATGCGCGGCTATAGTGGTCCGCACTTGGTTGCCGCACATAATGGGCCCCACCAGGTGATGACGCATTAATGCTAATCTGTGGATTTGTGTCGCTTTCTTCGTGTGTCGCGTGTCGCTCACAGGAGCCAAGTCACTTACCCTCCATCGACACTCAAACCTTCTGGGCGTCCATCGCTTTCCTCCCCTTTTGGTGGTGGTTTCTGCTGTCTCTCCTAAAAAAATCCTATTCCATTCTTTATTCCCAAAGCGCTCCTCCTCCTCCCTTTTCATAGTTTTTGGCTTGCTAGTTTCGCCCTGACATCGTTTTCCTCAATCCATCTCGGATCTTTTTACTCATCATCAGTACCGTCATGTCGCATCAAATCCCAGTGTTGTCTGAGCCAGATCAGCAGCCGCCTTCAGGCAGCGCTTCCCCCAGAGCTGCTGGACGCAGAAGAAGCTCTGTTGTTGGATTAATTGAACTTGGTGATAACACTGCTCCCTCTCTCTCCACCATGCATGCGAATCCAGAGGCTGTCCGTGCCAGTCGACGCCGAATCAGAGCTCTCAGTGGTAATACTGAGATGCTGGTGCCTCAGGCTTCTGAAGAAGAGGAGGAAAGTGCCTCCACAACGGCCCTTGATAACACACAAGATACTGCTTTGCGACCTCCCAAGCACAAATCAGGAAAATCGCCCCGCCGTCAGCGCAAACCAAAGAAGATCTCTTTTGCTCAGACAATTTGGTTTACGTACCGAGAAACAGCCTACCAAAACTCATGGTTCAACCCCCTAATAGTACTTCTCGTTTTGACGTCGTTGTTCTTTGCCCTGTCCGCATCAAACTACAACAACTTCCTACAACCTTTCTTCACATTGTCCTATCCGATCCCTGGTACTGATCCAGTGCAGTATGGTAAGGGCCCCAAGGACTTTTGCTTTGTGTTTATGGGTATGCTATTTTTCACCTTCTTTCGCGAATTCTGGATGCAGGTCATTCTCAAACCCCTTGCTATATACTCCGGTTTACAAAAGAAGGGCAAGATCTCTCGTTTCATGGAACAATCCTACTCCATTGTGTATTATGGTATTTCTGGTCCTTTTGGTCTTTACATCATGTACCATTCTGATCTTTGGTACTTCAACACATATCCTTTTTACGCTAATTTTCCTCAAAGGAGTCACGTCGCCTTGTTCAAGATTTACTATCTTCTCCAGGCTTCCTTCTGGGCACAGCAATCTGTAGTACTTTCTTTGCAACTGGAAAAACCCAGAAAAGATTTTTACGAGCTCGTTTTCCATCACATCATTACCATGGCCCTTATTTTCCTCTCGTATCGCTTCCATTTCGCGGGCATGGGTCTTTGTGTCTACATTACCATGGATGTCAGTGATCTCTTCCTGGCTCTTTCCAAAATTTGCAACTATCTCAATTCAGCCGTCACTGGCCCGCTCTTTATAATGTTTATGAGTGTTTGGATTTACACTCGCCATTACCTCAACATTCGCATCTTATACTCTATCATTACGGAGTTTGCTACGGTAGGCCCGTTTGAACTCAATTGGGAGACTGAGCAGTACAAGTGTTGGATCTCGCAATACATTACATTTGCGCTGCTACTGGCTCTCCAGTTAGTCAACTTGTACTGGCTGTTTTTGATCTTTAGAATCGCTTATAGATTCGTTTGCGATAATGTTGCCAAGGATGAGCGATCCGACGATGAAGATGAAGAAGATGAGGAGGAAGTTACTAATGATAGCACTAGTTCTGAGTCGTCAATACCTGCCAGTAATGACGATAAGACTAAATAAAGGGGGAATGAATCAAACCAAAAGCAATCAAAAAAATTGAATGCAAAATAATAACAAAAATAACAAAAACGACATCATCTACTACCACAAATAATTAATACGGGATGTACAGTATAATCAAGAAAAATTAATAATTTCAATAGAGAGAAATAAGGTAAAGACGTTAGCAAACTTAAAATAACTTTGAGTATTATATATGTATCCTAAGTAGAAGTTCAAGCGAATTATTGGAAAAAAAAATGACAAAACATGAATTGACTATATACAACTAACAGTGCTATTTACTGAGCAGCAGCGGCATCGGCAGCCTCTGTTTTCTCTTGCTGAGCAGCGTACTGAGAGAAGCCCTTGAGACGGCGGTTTCTGCCCTTTTCTGCGGCCTTGGACAAAACACCCACAAAGATATCAGTAGCTCTCAGCGAATCATCGTTACCAGGGATGGGGTAAGTGAGCAGCGAAGGCTCGCTGTCCGTATCCACAATGCCGATGGTGGGAACATTACTCTGAATACATTCGTAGATGGCGTTTCTGTTCTCAACAGGGTTGAGTAGCACGACGAGGTCCGGTTTGATCAAAGATCGCTTGAGACGAGGCGACAAAAGACGGCCAGTGGCTTGGTCACCCATGTCGACCTCGACACGCTCCCAAAGTTGCGAGATCTCACGGCAGTTGGTGAGGGTACCAGGAACCCATCTGCGGTGGACGTAGTAGCCGCCGGAGCGCTTGGCAGCGACCTCTAGCGACCGCTGCTGGCCGGGGCGCGTGCCCACGAACAGAATGAGACCTCCGTTCTCGGCGACTTGCTCTATGACCTTCGAAGCACGGCGGAGGTGAACGAGGGTCTGTTCCAGGTTGATGATGTGGATGCCGTCACGCACACCGTAGATATACGGCTGCGTGGTAGGTCTAAACATGGAAGTCGAGTGACCCAAGTGAGCGCCCGCAGCCAAAAGCGTCTCCAAGCTGGTCTGGGCGATAGTCGGGGGTTTCAGCACATCTTCGTGAGGGCGGTACACGCTTTCCACGCTGGATCCCAAGCCTCCAAGGAGCCTCGCCTGGTGCTCTTTTCTCAAAAACAGCTCCTGTTTCGAGTACCCCTCCGACGCCGGGGTCGGTCTCAAATTCGGATACTTTTGTCTCGAGTAAATGTTGCCAGTGGCATCCTTCTTCGAACCCGCGGGCTGTGAACTTGGATTGAGCTCTGTAAAGACTGACGACAAATTGGCGTTGGACACGAACTCCTTGAGGAGGCTGTCGAACTCCACATTGAGTTCGTCCGCTACACTCTTGGGCAGAGCCGATGTACCCGTGGCAAGCTCTGCCGGCGACTTTCTCTTCAGCTCCTCGACAACGGTCTCCGGGTTATCAAGAGCCTGGCCTTGCTGAACCTCGACCTCTGTGACTGGCACCTCATTGAATCTAATCTGACCTGACGAAAACAATCTAGACCCTATATTTTATCTCGTGTCAGTTTTCTTCTGTCTCAAAAATTTCGATGCTTTCTCTCCTGGTCGTACATACCTCTAGTCAGGCGAGCCGCCATGGATGGCCTCAAAAACGACATGGTTGTGTGTGGCCGGTGTTGATCTGGTGTAGTGAAAAAAAAAATGCGCTTTTTGCTTTTCGATTGGGTGAGACGTGAAGGGATAGCCGATTTTCCAAAACCAAAGCACGTGACCATGTTGGATATTACGCGTGATGACATTTACCATAGCGAAGACAAATTAATAGAGAAAAAGCTGTTTAAATGCTAGCCCAGAGATGTATCTTTTACCTTCTTCTATCTCTGATTCCCGAATACAAGCCATAATTTTTTCTTATTTATTCTTCTTTTTCAATATTTGCTAAATATGAGTTACAAACTTTGTGCCAAAATTGCTTGATTTCACCCATTTCTAAGATTTTGGTAGTCATAATCCTAAGACGAAGTTTGGTCGATTCTAAACTCGAATATCAGTGACAAACATTGAAAGTAAATATATATGTAGGTGCTTTGATATTTAAATAGCCTGATACTGTAGAATAAGCAATGCAACTTCTAGTATATTTTTATAATTACTACTCTGTTCCTGTCTTGAGAGTGATAGATTTCATGAAAACTTCTTATAGCGCACAATATCCAGATATTTGTACTTTCAGCATGGAGATAAAAGACGTTGACGCGAAATAACTAGAGTAGGCTCACATCGCTAGGCTAGGCTAGTTGATATATGATCTACGTTGATAGAAGAGGTACAGGTTTATGAAATCGCTGTTTCAATTTTCAAACGTTCCGATCACTCTCCAGTGGTTTATATTTGTAGAATCGCAATTACTTTTGGAATTAAATGAGTGGATAGTATTAAAATAGCAAATTTGCTAATCTCCAGTAGCCATGGAGTTTCTGAAATTGATACTAAACAATGATGAATAGCAAATACAATCAATTGAGCTTTCTGAAGTCATTGCTGTTTTACTAAAGATTTACTTGTCGCAGCTTTTGACCCCATTTTGCTTTGCTCCCATACTAGCTCTCGCTACAGCTGTGAAGTCTACTCTTGAGTTAACAATACGCTTAAATTTTAGTTCACCAACCGGGTAACATAATTTTTTTTTTCCTTCCAACTTTTTCTAGTCTCCTCCATTCTACTCCACATCAAATAGCAATACTACAAAAATGCCGCCAGTTCAGCAAATTCCTGGAATGCACGGGCAAGAGCCTTCTGCTTGGGAAAAGTTCAAGATGGGTGCCATGATGGGCGTATGTTTATTCTATTAATTTTGGTTTTACACGAGTTCTAACAACCTCAGACCACTGTGGGCGCCGTAATCGGTCTTATGTTCGGTATGTGAGAGTTAGCGTTTGCTTGTAGAGTGCACTAACAAAAGCCAGGCGGTATTGCCGTGTTTCAACAGGGACCTGGCCCTAATGGTATCATCAGAAGCATTGGCCAATATATGATGGGCTCTGCCGCCACTTTCGGACTCTTCATGTCCATTGGCTCCGGTAAGTCTTTGCGACTCATATTCTCTCTAGCTAAACTAACATTGTAGTCATTCGCTCTGAGGACCGCGCTCCCCACACACCTCTGCAGTGGCAGATTGCCTACGCTCGCGCTCGCATCATGTCTCGCGAGGACGCCAACAAAAAGCTGTAAAACCATTAACAGTGTGTATATAAACAAAATAAATCCGAGTTTCTTGTGGGTTGGGGTTCTCCCATTTATCTACTGCCATTACAGAGATTCTCTTGTCCACATGCCTCGACCTGCTCATAAATTACTGCTTGAGACTCACAATTGGATTAACTTTTGTTTGACTTGATATTATATTTATTTACTGGATCTAGATATACTCGCGGAAAGGCGAGCGATTTATATTTACGCGTTTGCATTATCCAACAAGTGGCGACATGAGTTACCTACACAGAACGCCCCGGCAGCAGGAGACTGTTAACTTTGTTAACTTCAATCAGGATTCCAGCTGCATGTCAGTGGGCACGAAAAACGGATATAGGATTTTCAACTGCGATCCTTTTGGTAAATGCTTTTCTGGGGGTGAGTACTTCAAGATGCGACAGGAAGTTGAGCTAACATTACAGTTGATGGAGGCATTGGTACGTCTTTGGTTAAATTGAGCTCTGAACGCAGCTAACTATATAGGAATTGTTGAAATGCTATTTTGCACCTCCCTGGTTGCTGTCGTGGGTGTTGGCGACCAGCCTTCATTATCTCCAAGACGGCTTAAGATTATCAACACAAAGGTATGCTGAATCTTTTCTTGTGCATTGATAACTAACATCGCGCAGAGAAAACTCAATATTTGTGAATTGACCTTTCCTACAGCAGTTCTAAAGGTCAAGCTTAACAGGAAACGGCTTGTCGTACTTTTGGAAGAGCAAATTTACATCTACGATATCAGCAATATGCAACTATTACACACCATTGAGACTTCTTCCAACCCAGGAGCAATATGTGCCTTGTCTCCATCTTCAGAAAGCTATTTGGCGTACCCTTCACCGGCTCCACAGAGCACGTCTCCCTTTGCATTTCCCTCCCACGTGCCTTCTGCTACTGCCGCCAACAACACTACCTCTCCTAATCGAACCGGCGATGTAGTCATTTTTGATTGTATATCGCTATTACCTATCAATGTTATCGAGGCTCACAAGAGTCCATTGTCGGCAGTAGCCTTTAACGCCGACGGAACGTTATTAGCCACATCGTCAGACAAGGGCACCATCGTTCGTGTGTTTTCAATTCCAAGTTCTACGAAAGTACATCAATTCAGGCGTGGTACATATCCCTCCAAGATATTCTCCATGAACTTTAATCTTAGTTCCACGCTACTGGCAGTGAGCAGTGCTACCGAGACAGTACATATCTTTCGATTGGGTAGAGCAAGCCAATTCTACCAGCCTGCAAAACCCCGTCCAGCACGGGCACCGTTAAGCACACCTCCCGAGGAAGACAATAATAAAGATGACGACTCTTCATCTAATGGATCTATTTTACCTCATCTTGTTAATTCTGGTGAGAGTACTACTGGTCTTGACGCATTTATCGAAGCTAAACGAAGGAATGGAACAGTGGCCAGCATTTTTCGTCGTGGATCACTTAATCTTGGCCGCCATGTAGCAGGAGCCATGGGAACCTATCTTCCTTCTGCGGTGACTGAGATATGGGAGCCACAAAGAGACTTTGCTTTCGTGAAACTTCCAGCGGCGGCTGGCATCAAGTCCGTGGTGTCATTTAATAGTACGTCCTCGCATGTTCTTGTTATTACGAGCGAAGGCTTCTTTTACCAGTATTCCATTGATCTAGAGCGAGGCGGCGAGTGTGAGCTTGTACAGCAGTACTCGTTGATTGACAATGGGGACGAAACGCCTAATGAGTAGTTGATATAGCTATTGTGGTGACTAAGCAATTACGGACTGGAATGAATGCGATACACAGTGTTATCTTTTTTTTTTATACATCACTCTTTCTTTCAAAACCTATATATTCAATTCATTTTCAGAACTGTCTTTTCCGCAAATTTTCAGTTTCTTCATCCGCTGAAGTTAGGCATATTTGACATATATTGTGGGCCTTGATTTTGAAATAAAAGGCTTGCTAGTGTGTACGCCACGTGTTGAACCCATTAGGTACCCCCTTGAACTATTCCAACTCACTGAATCGAATATCTGAAGTATCGATACAAATGGCTAGCGAAGAAATAGCTGGCGCCGAGATGACGGCCCAGGTCACGGCCCTGTCGACCAAACTGCTAGAGGCGATTGATAGACAAGCGGACTTGGAAGATCAGATTCAAGTCATGCGCAGGGAACTGGACCATTCGCGACGAGAAAACATGCGCTACGAAGATAGAATGAAGACCGGAGACCTAGTAAGTCAGAGTGCTGTTGCACTCGAAAGAGTCAAGCGTATACAGGCAGAGCAGCAGGCGGCCAAACTGCAAGGCGAGATTGAGGAACTCACAAGTAGCCTTTTCGATGAGGCTAATAAGATGGTTGCACAAGCAAACCGGGAGACAAGCGATCGAGAAAAGCGAAATGATCAACTACAGCAGCAGCTGAAGGAACGCGACGTGCTATTGGAAGACATGCAGGCACAGCTGTCTGCCCTCAAGATGGTGCTACAGGACATGACAGATCAGCAAGTCGACATTGCACCAAGGTCTGCGGAGGAAATCGATATTAAAGACGAGATGGAAGCAAGCTTGAGTGAGCCGATTGGTATCAAGAGCATCCCGCTAGCGCCCGCAAGTGTCTATCGACCTGTAGTGCGACACGACATGCAGAACTTTCATGAATTTCTAATGATGGTTCCGCCTCCTCAAGCGTCCCCACGGACGAGCGTTATTATGACAGCTGTGGATTCTAGCATTACAAGTGAACGGGGTTCACCTGCTCACATGAACTACGATACGGGATCAACTACACCTATTGGATCTGCCAGTGCGTCGCCAGTAAACCACACACCCACAAATAGTACTGGCAAAGTCACTTCTACGGGTACCAACATCTCAACGCTCACGTCGCGATTCCAGAGTATTACTTCAAACAGCAACTCTACTCCTGGATTAAAAGATTTCAAATTTTTCAAAAAATCATTTGGCGATGACATTGAGCCTACTCTACATCTGGAAACCGCGCCTGGTCTTTCTTGGTTATCTCGCAGAAATATAATGAGCAGCATTTTAGATGGTAGCATCATTGTGGAGCCTATTGCTGCAGCTAACGAAGGATATAAGCTTACCGTAGCTGGGGCTGACGACGAGTCTCTGGCGCCAGAATACCTTAATCTTACGAAGAGCATTAGCGGTGGATCGACCAATACCATTCAAACAGTCAACGGAGGAGCACAAGAGCACTCTGCGTACATGCCTTTAAACCAGCCCAACTACTCAGCGTATTTTATGTCTTCTAACGGTCAAAAGATCAAGGCACATTTGACGGGAGGTACAGGCACAGGGGCTCCACTAGCAACTCGCACACCATGCGCCTTTTGTGGTGAAAAGCGAGATTCATCGCTGTTGTACGCTAGATTGCACAACTTGCGTTCTGGGAAAGAGAAGAAAGGTCATGAAAATAGCAGCAACAATAATAAAGAATCTAATCGACATGGATACCACATGAGCAGCGACTCGATTGGAAGCCATGTTTCCACGACAAATGACGACAAAAATAGCATAGACAACAATAGCATCGAAAGCGACGCGAGCAGCATACATACAGTGCCTGGTGGATTTCCGGGATCGACAGGCACACAGACCCCAAGTACAGTAAGCTCCGGTTACCCATTGTGCTATTACTGCTTGAACCGAGTGCGCACCGTGTGTGACTACGTGTCCTTTGTACGCAGCATCCGCGCAGGCTTATGGAAGATTGAGGATGAAGCTAGCCAGATTCGTGCTTGGGAGGAATGTATCCTCTTGAGAGAGCGCATGTTTTGGGCACGCAACGGCGGATACTTTCTTATTGGTGAAACGGGACAGCCTCTGGATGCTCGCTCTCTTGTGGGCATTAGCGGTGGAAGCTTTGGAAGTGGTAGCTACAGTGGAGGAGGCATGATCTCACGACGGCAAACGCTGAGTAGACTGGGAACCAAATTTGATGACCGAAGCCGTGAAGATGTTACAGAGACGTCGGCGGCGAAAGAATCCCAGGGCGTAGTGGCCGTCGACAAGGGCGCAAGTGCTGCGTCAGCTATTGATGCTGAAGATCCACTCTCAGAATCCAAGAACACCGATTCTGAGATCCAGGAAGACACAGGAAACGATGAGCTCTCTCTTAGAACCACTCCCGATACTGACGAAACTGTACCTAAGCCATTTGTGGTACCCGCCATCGACGGCGCACCATCTGTCGCAACTTCAGCGGCGGCGGTCACAGACTCGTCTGATGATGATGCATTTGAAGAAGCGCTGAGCGCGACTACCTCACCATTATCAAGCAGCGTGCAGGTGAGTGAGTCTGTTAATTAAGACGACGGCGGGGAAGCAGATGGTTCCACAACTAGTCTGAAGTAATAGGCTGCTTAGGGATGAAGTTTAACTACATACATAGGTTTCTTGGTTGAATTGTATTATTTTAGTGAATTATTTTTTTTTTCTGTAAATATCGTGCAAATTGGTACTAGTGGGTGTACTGGGAAATGTCATCTATGCATGCTAAAATGAGGACCCATCAACACTCCTATAGCGTTTTCAAATCGTTTTGAAATCTTAGCTGGCTGCGAAAGCATCTGATGGAATATAAACAATTTCTAGATGGTATATAACAAGAATAATGACAAAACTTGAATGCTCATCATCGTCCACTAGTGGAAATATCGATTGATATTAGCCGCATAGCGCAGGGAGACCTACTGAGGTCCATAACGAATCTTTATGAAACTTGCGACAGCGGATAGCATTGTGGAGTTATAGGTTCAACAGCATCGGTGACTCAAACGCCGTTCAAATGCTAATTACAAAGTTCAATGTTAAAAGTTGTATAATGAAACCAAGTGTGAAGCCAAATGTCTTTTTTTTTTTCTCAGGTCAGTGGAGCCTATGTAAAAGGTTTTAGCCATAACATTGAATATTGCACACAATGATGCATGCAAGAAGAGGATTTTTTTTCTTTCTTGTGTTTCCAAATTTTCAAAACGGCAGGGCTATACGGCGCTTATCTTACTTGGAAAAAAATAATAAAAACACGTATGGTCAGAAAACATAGAATCTAAATGGCAACAGCACTCGAGTACAACAGGCAAAGTTGGTACATAACAAGAATTAGCTACATGTGAGGAATTATAAGAAAACAAACTGGTGTGGCGAGAAACTAACACGGGTCTAGTTTAAAAAATTGAAAAAGCGCATAAATGGCGGATCAGCGAGACCGGCCGGAATGGAGGACGAGTGAAACTTACGGAGACAGGTTAACTTCAGAGGACGAAGGGGCCCGGGAAAAGTCCGAATTTTGGAGCTAATTTGTGCACAAAATCTCATAGATCTCGTACGTATGTAGAAACTTGAAGAAGAAAAAAATAAAGTAACTAAGAGATGATAATTTCTGGAGAAAGCTTTGGAAAGGGTACATACAGTGCATGTGGGGATGTAGTATTTGCGGAGAAATATAAGAATTAGTAGTACTAGAAATGGAAATCAATTTGTTGATGCTAGCGTTTGTAAGTTACTAAAATACCGAAAGTGAGGTCCAATGGATCGATGCCCATAAGGATGTATGGCATAGCAGACAGTATCTACTAGCTTTAAGTACACAAATGCTAGATTAAAAGATTGAGAAGCTCAAACTTGTTGGATGTAATTTCTCCGTTCTTCTCTCGCAAGACGGCGGGATAGCACGTATGCAACCCCCAGTAAATGCAGCAAGAAAAATAGAAAGCAACCATGGAAGATCCCGAGCAAAAAGGGCGGGCGATCAATATTTCAGACAGACTCCCCCTGCCATTGTCTGGCTACGAACATCTGCGGGCCCCTCCCTCCCCTCCTCCTCCTTCTCCATAAAAGGCGAAACCGGAAGCTGACAAAATGCAGAGCAAAAATCAATGGCCACCGCGGTGGCAAACATATGCTGAAATCGGTGCATTCAACATATATGCGTGGTGGGAATTGTTGCTCGTCTATTTGGTGGTCTGGGGAAATCCAAAGAGGAGCTCGTTTCGGTCGTAGGGCGATTGACGAGAATCAGCGATCACTGCAATTTGTTAAGGACTTCGGAACCACGGAGGTACGATAACGAAAGAGAAAACCAAAAAAAAAGTTGTAAACTTTAATCAAAAAACGGAACCGACAAAAAAAAAATAATGAAATAAAAACAAATAATAATAATAATAATAAAAAACACAAAAATGGTTTAACTTGAATTTATGAAACTCAGCGCTGCTGTTCATGTAGGTTGGAGAAGCTCTAGACTCAGCACTTGAGTGTCTCAAAAAGTGATTATAATCGATTTCGATTGCGTGGACAGATTAATATATTTGACCATGTATTGGACTTTTGTGTGCACAATCTTGCAGTCTATACGTTGCAGCCCTGCCTACTATTGGCTGGGCAGAGTTCGCTAGCAGCGACCAAGTACAACAAAATATGTACAAAAACACTGGATCTAAACGAGTTTTTGGAACGTTCTCCACAAAGAAGCACAAGCGCCATATATCACTGCTGCACATCATATGTGTAGTGTCTCACAAAGAAGCGCGTATGTGTATGTAACACAAACAATAACTGGTAGCTGCGGGGTGAAGAAAGGAGAGAGACAGAGATAAAACACCCCAGGAATCGGTTTTTGGAATTAATGAAATTCTATTGGCCATTAATGTGCAAGTTTAGGGTAACAAAAACGTAGCTGGGGTACATGGTAGCAGAATGAGGAAGGCAAAAAATACAATAACAAAGCGCATATATATTTACACGAAGTATCATAGATATATATTTTTTTCTATCGAGATTGCAATGACTGAAGCATAAATTTGAGTGACTATGGGGGTATGCGAAAGGTTATAAAAAAGGAGGACAAAATAGGGATTTACTTCAACTGAAGAAGCTTGGAAGACGCAACTTGAAGGAGAAGAAGCAAGAGAGCTTTATGAATTTCTTGTGAGACCAGTTGACTGCGACACAAATTTAGACTATAAAAGCACTTGAAACGACATGTAACAATTGATCAATCGCCATGTGGACCAACAACACCAGATGTCCTCTACGTGCCCCACTTTTAGCCTAGGGTCCTTTTTCTGTCGTTGACTATCAATAGCAGCTCGCTAAACATTTCTAAAGACTCGACGTATACATGTGCAGGCAGCTCCTCTTGCCATTCAAAAAGAAAGAAAGAAAATGAAAATTTTAAAAATAATTTGGGCGCCAGAAGTCGACATCCAGCTTAGCTACTCATGAGTGCAAGCAGGCAGGCAAGGGCGACATGACTGATCGGCATTGAAACCTCCTTGAACTCGATTGCATGTCCTAGGCTCCACAGCCAAGTCCTCATTTCTAAAAATTTACCATGATCAATGATCGATATGGGTATCATGCTCGCTTTACGCGCGTGTATATGGCTTTCAAGAAAGCCCAACTGATTGTTGACGTTGACCGACCATTCTCAGTCCGGACCCAGATAAAAAAAAAGGTAGCGAGAGATGACAAACAAATTTGAACACCTGAAGACCGGGACGTCTTGCGGATTGGTATTTTCTTGTTTTTATTTGATTTTGATTTTGTGTTTTTCTTTTCGCTGACGGAAACCTTTTCTCCGTGGAGCCGTTGCGGTAACTTTAGCGAGTTGTGACTCTAGGCTCACTATAGGCCCAAGAATACAACCATCAGGGACACACACCCGATTGCAGGGCAGCAGTTGAGGCCAAAAATGGAGTTCTTAAAGAGTGAGTGCCAAGAATTGGCTTTATTTTGTTGTCAGTTTAGAAGCAAGACTCGTATTTGAGATGTTTGTGTGTGTGTTTATGGAGATCCGGAGACGTTAACACATTAAGTGGCGCTTGAGCAGCATGTCAACGGGACTATAAACAGAGTAACAAACAAGCAACAAGTCACATCTATTAATCTGTCCGCCTTGAAATGTTTAAAAACATCCAAATTGTTAAGATTGAACCAGCAGTTGTTGCCATTCCCTAGACAAGAACGTTTCAAGTGTTGATATGTTTTTCACACCCATCTCTCCTTATCTACACGTACAGTACATGCACACCCGTAATAAATCGGTCTTCTCCCTAGAGCTCAGATCGACCCATTCTTGATGCGCCCACTAGTATGTATACCATAGTCGTGGCTGACCCTTGAGAACTAAAAACTGATGTTCATATCTTATTAATAGTGCCATGTGCTGTTGACCTGCCTTCCGATGCCGCCCGCTGGGGGGTCCCACCCTTTCCGGCTTTTCCCCCAGCTTGCAGGCCCTAGCTAGCTCTCTCAGATCCCCTCTCCACATCCCTTGCCTCCTCTTCTGCCCATTCCAGTAAAAGGCTCTTCAGTAGCGTTATTCGCAGGGCGTCGGAAGAGTGGACTGTATAGCACAGCGCACGGTTCAAAGGCCTGGTGGACCAGGAGTCTAGAATATAAGGTCCCCGCCACTCGTACGTTACCGTTGGAGTTCGAGGCCTTGCAAAGTGTATTGCGTACGCATTCATAAATGGTAAATATCCATAGTTAGGCCTAAAGAACTTGCACCACCAACTGGTCTTGCTATGGCTGAGCTCTAGAATATTGACATGCCGATTTATTCACCTTATGATTATAAAATCATTTGGGGTTCATGCTCCTAACCGGAAGGCATTCGAAACAAAAAAAAAAAGCATCTGTTATTATACCGGGCATATGATCAACTAAGCTTCATTTGGCTGGAGCTGCTGCTTTTTTTTTTTTTTTTTTT
>JAJMAG010000041.1:0-70249 GCA_030564905.1 Geotrichum fermentans | reverse complement strand
TAATCAATTTACGCGCAACTCCCGCAAGCCTGTTGCTCGGGAGCCCTTGTTGACTTATTTAGTGCACAGTTGTGTGTGTGTGTGTGTGTATCATAGTACATTAATACGACGACAACCATTTTCTGGGGTAAAAGGGAAAAAACCCAAAAAACCCAAAAAAAAAAAAAAAAAAAAAGGTTCAAACAATTCTTTCTTACCCGTCGGCTCATTGCAAGCCTTAGTCTTAGCCTTAGCCCTATAGCCCTACTACGTACTACTAGTTCACTACTAGTACTGCTCATGAGTGCAACGCTGTCACTTTTTGAATTTTCCGGTAAAAAAACAAAACCTTTTCTGAAACTTTTTTGGAAACTTCAAGGTTTTTGTCGAATTCGTGAAGGCATTTAAATTAACGCTACAGCCAGCCAATGAGACCGGTTTGAAAAGGAATGGAAATGGAAAAAAAAAGTGCGGAGAACTTTGAATGGCATGCCAGTTGCCATCGATTATTGCCATCGATAGCTACATACTGTAGTTACTAGTGCTGGTCGCTTAATGACTAGCGCCATCTACTTCTACTACCATGGCACTAGTACTTGGTAGTCCATTTCGAACAACAAAGCCTGAAAGCCGATCTGCGCCGTTGAACGGACATGTGACCTTTTTTGAGATTTTATTTTTCCATCTATAGGAGACTAGCAAGCTATATATTTCCTTTCTTTTTCGGGGTCTTCATATTACAAGTAGGCTAGCGTGGACTGTGTATACAATTTAATGCCATCTCCTTTCCAACTGTTTTGACATGAGATTTGGTATATGCCATCATGATATCGTGGAGACATCAAGCCACTGGCATTTGATCGATGACTGAATGCACAGTGTATGGGGGTAGCCTGTTTGTCATGTACGAGTTGGAAGATTTGAACGCAATCAGTAGCAAAGCCGAAGATCGATATGAGGAGACAAGAAAAAATCAGCAAACATCAATTTGATCTCAGTATAGTGCTTTTGCAGCTGGCGCTGGTGCCATAGAATGGTCATCGAGTGCTCTCAAGTGCTCTCAGCACTGAGTGATTTGCAAAATGCAAAATGAAGGCCCATGACAATCAACTGCAGGTTTCGAAGAGAAAATCTACCCAGCACCGTTAGCAGCCATCTGAGCACTGTAGGCATTATTCTTTTCTTATTCTTGTTATACGTATACAGCTTTGCGAAAAGCTCCCGAGAAGATTCCGCCTTGCAATTGCATTTGGCATTAAAGGTAACTTAACGGCGCATTTTCGGACTCAGATAGCCTCAAGAACACAGTTACCTGACTTTCATGCTCTTAATCATGATGGCCTTAAATTTTATTCTCGATTTCACAACGAACCTCGGTGGTAAATACTATATATATGGGCCGGCGATATCAACATGTTTGTAATCATGGGCAGCAATTGAGCCATGGGGAATCGGATTTATTCGCAGTCCCAAATAGGATGTTGTTGCCATAAGCATAGTTAACCACACACGGCCGGCCCAAGTAACTTTCACTTTCACAAGTGCCACGCTAGTGGGGGAAAATTAGCTACTAGTAGTAGTAGTAGTATGTAGCTGGTAGTATGGCTTAAGGTTTTAGGCTATTGCGATTTCCTAGTGCATCGATCTCTCTTTAAATTTGCCGGCTCGACGACGTCAGATGAACTTTCGATTCAGGCCAAAGGGGCCCGGAGAAAACCCGAAAGTTAAAACAAACCGCCGCGGTATACCGGCCGTGGCGCCGTCGAGACCCATGGCGCCAGTAAAGAATACATGGGGGGGGTCAAGTACAAGTGGTGTGTATACTACCACTATATTAATTTCGGATATCAAGCATTTTCATGGTTTACTATAGGTTGGGATCCAATATTTCCGGATCATGTGACGATCTTTAAATTGAGCCTTGAATCTTGCAATGCATGTATGTATGTAGAAAGAAAGGGCATGCGAGTGGGGGAGGGGCTCAAAAAGGCTCAAAAGGGCTGAAAAAGAAACCTGTGAGTGTTTTTTTCCGAAGGGTAGGGGTTATGCCGCTAGGGTCACAGTACACGGGGCTCCCGCACAACGCACGCGTAGTACGGTTGACCGAAGGGCTCTGACATAATCACACCATTTTTTTGCGGAGGTTTTTCCTTTTTCCCCAGTTTTTGACATACATGGTACATGGTATGTGGTTCCAATGTGTACTGGTATAGTGGCCACACGGTGCCGGAGTGCGCGCGCGCGCGGTTATCGTCTGGAGGCTCAGCAGTTGCGTGGTTTGGTGCCGAGCAGAGGAAGTCGCTGGGAGAGATATCGCTCGGTTCACTACTGCCCACATCATGCGGGTGCCAGTGACTATAGTGATGGTGGTGGTGGTGGTGGTGGTGATGATTTATTTTATTTTATTTTATTTTTTCATTTTTTCATTTTTAATTTTCTTTTCTTGTCACACGCACGCACGCGCTAAACGATCGATTTCTCCATTTGATTTTTCCACTTTGATTTCACGCCATTTGATTCGCTCCATCCAATTTCTCCATTTGATCTCCATAGTCGATTTCTCCATATGCGATTTCGGATCCATGCGACCAATTTCCATGCCATTTCTCCACAATTTCATAACGACAAAAATAAATAAATTAAAATCAAAAAAAAATAAAGTACGTACGCACCGTACAGTAGCACTACAGACGAAGCGCACAGCTGCGGGTATTGCCACAAAAACAACAACCAGCTGCTTTTTTTTTTTTGCGTTTTTCGTAGTATCAGCAGTTGACCAAACACTCCACAAGCACGGCACATACAATACTCAATTTTCTTATTTTCATTATTTTTCACTTATTTTGATTCTGTAATTTTGTTTTTTTTAGTTTTGCGTTTCTGTAGTAGACCGACAAAAAGAAGAAATTCCGAAACTGGGGAAAATAAAGGCAGTGAAGGGCGACCAGCATATGAAATTTAATTCCGTAAAAATATCGATTTATTCCGAGGAAACCCTTGCCCACTGGAACAAGGCCCAAAAAAACAAAAAAAAAACACAAAAAACACAAAAAAAACAAAATAACGAATGAAATTAGGAGAATATTCAAAGTAGTACTCCCAACTGCAGCCACACCACCCAACACGCGAGTGTGGAAAAGATACCAGTGCTGGAAGAACATACGAAGAAGAACATTTGAAGCACTGGCCATTGTACTATGGAATGGCATTATCCATGAAGAGGAGAAGGAAAAAGAACACGAGAAGAACTAGAAGAAGACTTCACAGACGTATCTTGTCTTCTCTTACATGAAGTCAACCTACCAGCACGCCAGTTCAACTTACCACTGGATCAATCATCTACTACGTATTATCACTACATTCCACATTGCCATACAAAATTCCACTGCAGTTGCTCAAGACGTAAGGCTCAAATATCTTCTTCTGAGGGGCTCAAATGCTATCTCTCGCTTTTTTTTTTTTTTTTTTTCCATTAGGCCTTTTTTTTCTTCCCTTTCTTTTCTTCCTTTTTTTTTTTTTTTTTACTTTTACTTTTATCATTGCCATTCTCCATTATTGTATTCACTTTTTATTTTTATTTTTTACTTTTCTTCTTCCCTCTTCTTCAACTTTTGAGCTCTTTTCATTAAAAACTTTTTTTCTTCCCTTGAACTCCATCGTCTTAAAACTTTAGCCAAACAGATTCGCTTGATTCCTCATATCTTCGCTTATACCACCTTGTAGTCTTGGACACGATCATGGACTTTGCACAGGTAATATAAATGAACAACATACCATAACCGCCATTTCTACCAGCTTGCACGTTTTACCATCCTCTGGAGTGGCCCTTACTACAACCATCAAGAGAACTATGTCGGACTCCACGTCTCCTCTTTCTCCGTCTCAACTATCACAGCCTACCTCAAACATGTCTACTACCGCCACCTTAACAACAACCGCTACTAATGCGACTCCAAAACTCCTAAAGTCGTCGCCGCATTATCTAACAGCCCAGCGTTCACCAACGATACCGACTGGACCGTCCACTACTACTCCAACGTTATCTTCATCAGCAACAGCATCAAAATCAACAGCGCCTACAATCAGCCCCCTTGTGCCGCCGCGCAAGCGATCCAAGGTTTCACGAGCGTGCGACGAGGTGAGTACCACAACTGCTTTTTTTTTTTTTTGCTTCCCTTCCCTCTGATTTCATTTCGTCTTGTTTTCCCACTGGGGTAATAAAGAGTATTAGCAGTGGTGTCTATCCTTCTTCCTCCTCCTCCTGTTTCTTCTGCAACGTACTGCTATTACCCCGGGCTAAAAGAAAGCACGGCAATGACCACTGGCCCTGTATCTACGTTGACTTGTGACAAGATTTACTGACATTTTTTTTTTTTTCATTAGTGCCGAAGGAAAAAGGTAAATACTTTTTTTGTTTTTTTGCTTTTGGATTTTCGTTTTCGTGCAACATGAATGTTGTTGTTTCTTTTTCCTGCGCACGGAGGGGGGTCTTTTGGGTTTTGCGGGGAGAAGGACGCCAGACAACAAATGCGTTGTTGCATTGATTCCACCACGACAACCAGCGTGTTGCTGTCATTGTATGCGGATGTGCCTCGGTGCTGCTACTCGTGGGGCTTCAGAGTCTCTTTTTTTGTGATTCTTTCTCAAGTTGATTCTTTTGACTCTGGGCACCCATTGCATGCTTGACTGCGTGTGCGTGGTTGTGTCCAAGTCCTGCCAGCAGCAGCACGACCACACAACCGCGCGTGAGTGGGTTGTTGTCCTTTTTCCCCAAGATAAAGAACCGGAAGATCCTCTTGCAGTCGTCTCTTTCGCCTGCCTGATTCGGTGCTAACCAAACAATAGATCCGATGTGACGCCAACCCCGACGACGGGATCATTACATGCACGTCGTGCAAGCGTACTGGCGAGAAGTGCTCCTTCTGTCGCATCCCCATGAAGAGGGGCCCCTCCAAGGGCCAGCGCAGAGAGTCCTCGGCTTCCAACTCGTCCGCAGCAACAGACGCTCCGGTATCTCCGGGCACCACTCAGCTGTCTGCGCCTCTGCCGACGGTGACTTTTCGTAAGCGCGCCTATTCGTCTTCGGGTTCAGCCGTCCATATGAGCCCACAACAACTCCCTTCGCCGTCTGTGATCCAACTCCAGCGCCCGCTCCAACATCTACAGCAGCAACAACAACAACAGCAGCAACAACAGCAACAACAGCAACAACAGCAACAACAGCAGCAGCAGCAGCAGTCACTGAACCTTCAGCCAGTCTCTCCACTAGGCCTTCCTCCCAAAGGCCATACTCTACCACAGCCTTTGCATCAGCTGTCAACTCCTCAACAGCGACTTCCCTCCATTGACTTCCTCACCATCTCCCAAAACAATAACACCCCATCTTCCTCCAGCATTTCCCCATGGCCGGCGCAATATGCAACCTCTGCGTCTCCTGGTCCCTTTGGTTCTGCCGGAGTGCCATCTACGGGGGGTGGTACCCTCTCGGCTCCGTTTTCGGCAGGTGCGTTACATTACCCGGCGCACCAACTTAACGGCCTGCAGCTGCCAGAGATTACGCCGCCAAACGTACTCAGTTTTTCCGCTGCTGGTCTTCCTTCATCCGGTGGTCCTATTCCCCAAGGCCGCAGCCACGAAAATGGCCAAATACGGTCCGGCTACACTTCTCGTTCCAATTCGGTGCCATCCTACCTCCCCAGTGACGCCCTTCCGGAAAAATTATCGACTGCGGCACTAACGGCATTAACCCCATCCATGGGGGTCGACGTTGTTGCCCCACAATCTCCTGCTATTGTTCTGCCTGCCCACCACGCCAACCGCGTGCATCCCCAGTACGACGATGCTCATGCCCCCAACCAGCCCCGTAGTCTCGACAGCTTTCGCCTCTCCCAGCAACCACCTCTCTCGCCGAGGGTTCGGGAGAACGACGACAGCGACAGCGACGAAAGAAGGCCCTCTCCGAAAATGCGCAAATTGTCACCGTCCCCAGGCCATGCAATAACATCCGACGATTTGGGACTGGGAGTGACCGCGGCGGATGAATTCGACGGACACAGAAATTGGCGCAACTGGCAGGACCGGCAAATTGATTCATACTATCAAATAATTCACCCGACCCTCCCTATTCTTCCCAGCTCCAAGGTCAAACTCACAAAGTTTTTGGCGGCCTGTCCGAACGAAAACCTTCGCAGCGCGCTGCTGGCAGGGTTGAACGGCCTTGCACTCAAAATGAGTTCTCCAGGTACCTCGGCCTCGGTCTCCAGCCACAGAAACGAACTTCTCCAGGCGCTTGCCAAAATGTCCGAAGAATGTGGGGGTCTCATTTCGGAAGAACTCCCGGCTGAATCAAAGTCAGTGTACCTTGTGTGCCTGATCTTTTTATTCCTATACACGGACGAAGGCATGTGGCTCTCCGGCGCAATTAGCATGGCATACAGCATGAATTTGCATTCCAACGCCATGATGCTCACCCACGCGACACAGCACGACAAAGATGCCGCCTCGACAAACCGCCGTCTATTTTTGGTACTCGTTATCCTGGACTCCATGAACGGCGCTGTCAAGAACGTGCCCTCATTTATTCCGGCCTCTCTAATAAAGTTTCAAGAAGATCTGGATGCGGTTTGTTTTGGATCCAGGTCTGGAGTGGAAATTCTCAAGCTATGTATGGTCCTTCGCCGCGTCAACGAAGGAGTTAGTACCACGAAGCTTTACAAGGAACTGGATGACGTCAAGGAGGTTATCGAGGGCATCTGGGACACTATCCCCATTTTGAAAGCTCTCTACCACTGCGTTCTTGCAAATATCTGTTCTCGTCAGCTCAAGAGCTGTCAAAAGGCTCAAGACGAGGATCAATATGCGGTTTACTCTACTCAATTAGTGAAGAATTTGCAAGAGCTCAATACTCTAATGGTCAGCCCATTGATCTCGGTAAGCCCTCTCATGGGCTACTTCTTTGGTCTGGTCTGCGAAGGTGCCTGTAATGTGCTGGATTTTCTTATGCCGTCTGGAGGTTCTATTGCTGCCAGACATCCAGATCATGAGATGCAAAGCCTCTGCAAGGAAACTATAGGCCTTCTTGAGTATCTCCGGGCTTCTGACGCCTCTGGATGGTTTCTATTAGGGCATCCAGCGCTTTTGAAACGTATGAACGCAATCCTCGATACCCGCAAGCAACAGGTGCCCTCTCCCCGGCCACAGGAACAAACAGTTCATCACCTGTCCGGCTCCGAACAACGAGCAGTGTCGCCCAACTCCCCACGATTCGAAGTCGGCAGTGCAACTCTCCTCTTGCAGCATTTGAGAAATTCTCCACCTCGTATCAATGGGAAACTGCAACAACAACAACATGCTCATGTTCATGCTCATGCTGGTGAGCGAGCAGCACCACAATCACGTACTCATACTCACACGCACAGCGCACTGGAAAAATTGGCAAACGTGGCTGAACAACATAAGGTGAAATTATTTATTTAAGAGTTTAAACGACGAAAGCCAGATCTTTGATCGAAACGCAACTGATTGAGGTTTTCAAAACGACTTGACGTTATTTAGGACAATGAATGCAAAGAAGTGGAATAGAAAAATATGGCCAGGATCCCTTCACGCAGACACGCAACGGGACTTACTAATGACAAACAAACAAATTCTTTGGCGACGTCCAAGAGTTTGTTTTCTACATGATTATCTGTGTTTATCTTGTGTTTATTTTTATTTTTATTTTCATTTTTTATCCTTTTGAAATTGTATTTTTACTTGCAGCTCAAAATATACGACGTTTTGAATCTCTTTAAGATTTTGGTTGAAATCAGAATATACCGCTACGCGAGATTGGAGGTGCAATTCTTCTATCTAGTGATTCGCGTTGGTGATTTCATGTCAGCGCATAAGCCTGCGGGAGAGAGATCATTGGAGAAGATGCGCTTATGATGCTGATTGATTGATATGCGTGTTACTTGACTTTTATAGATGATAGTAATTCAGAGGCACAATACTAATAATAAAAGGATAATGATATATAATCGACATACTTTTTCAAAGCATCTGCTATTATTCTTTGAGAGCCCAACTGGAAAGGACTATCATTTACATGTAATTACACCATCTGCGCTACTAGCGAGCTCCAATGCCTTTTGCGATGGCGCCTTATAAGGTCGTCAGGAACACTTGCTCTCTCTAAAGTACCTCGCTGTCATCGTGGTCGGCTTGGCTTGTGCCTCTTTCACCGGGGAACGTACGGTGATCTGCTTCTCTTTTCTCACTTGGGTAAAAGTTCTCCGGTAAGCACTAGATGGCGGAACTGCATGGTCTTATCTTACCTGTGTAATCCATTGCACAACTTCAAGCGTGAACGACGGGCAGTATTGGGACTTTGGGCTCATGGCCCTAAACAAGTTGACGAGTTGGCGGCAGAGTTTCATGGCATGCTATTTCCAGCACCAGAACATTTGAGCCCTTGAGAATATTCCACATGCTTTCCCCAGCTTTGTATTCCCCTAGGGGCCGTTGGGGGGCCGTTTCACAAACGCAGATTTCCGTTTGTGGAACGGAGCAGAGCAGCGCCCAAACTTCCCGCGTTAGGTCCTTGCCCATGCGACCGCCTGCGTGGAAAACCTGCGCGCCTTGAAAAAAGTCGGCCGCAGCAGCGTTGCTACATCTCGCGCGTGCACTCTTGAAATTTTTTTCTATTTTTCACACACACTCTCTCTTGTTCTTCTTGCACAGACTTTACTGAAAGATTGATTGAAGACCGCGCTCTTGAAACAATGGATCAGGAACCTTTGCTTCCTCGGAATGGCAGCGATGCCTCGTACATCCGCCCTGGCCCCAAACACACATTGAAAATCGCCCTGCGCATTAAACAGCTTATAGACATCATTGTCCCCATTGAATTCGACTCCGCCGTCATCGAGCGCGCCGACTCGCCGGTCATCACAGAACGCATCATGGACCTCGTCCGCGACGCGGCCGGCGGCAAGGGCAATGGCAAGCCCGGAACCTCCAGTCGCGCGTACCGCGCAACGCTCGTCTTTATTCTTCTCAAGGTGCGAAGCTGGTACCTCGACAGCGCCGAGGAAGAATTGCACGACGCAGGCTTGTACAACTTGCGCGCAAACGCGGCCGAGCAGATTGCAGCCCGCTTGATTGAGGCGGAGGCAGACGAGCGCTATCTCTTTAGAGAGGTACTGTGCCAGCGCTATTCGATTACAATCCATGGCGAGGACAGCAATGCCGCCAATGCCCTGGAGGCCGCTGTTGACCAGCATGCAACCAAAATCATCGCGACGGCTGGCTATCAGCGCTGCCGCAAGTGGCTCTGGCGTGGCTGGATTGTCCAGAGTGGTGAAGATCCTGACAATTACGTCTTCTATTCACAAGTCGCCAATACACGCTTCAAGGTCCATTTCCACCCGGACAGAATCAAAACTCCGCAGTATCAGAATATGATGCTGGTGGGATTCTCAGTCATTTACCTCATTTTGTATACCTTCACCATCAACACACTGCAAAAGTCGGGCCATTTGGACTTGTCCGAAGTCCTGTTCTTTTTGTTTACGGCGGGTTTTATTCTAGACGAGGTCATCAAACTGTATCACATTGGAGTCATGTATATAGGATTTTGGAACGCTTTCAATGATACTCTTTACTCTCTGGTCGTGGTCTCGTTTGTGTTCAGGGTTTTGGCATTGAGCCATCACCCAGATTCGCCCTCGCGCGATCAGTACCTGTTGACTGCGTACCGGATGCTGGCGTGCTGCGCGCCGTTCATTTGGTGCCGACTGCTGCTCTACCTCGACTCGCTGCAGTTCTTTGGAGCCATGCTTGTGGTCTTGAGCGAGCTGATCAAGGAGTCTGTCATCTTCTTTGTGCTGCTTCTCGCAGTCTCCGCGGGATTTTTCCAGGCCTTTATCGGTCTTGACTCGTCGGATGGCAATGTTGATTTTCTAAGCCAAACGTCCGAGCTCATGTTCATGACCATCATGGGCAACCCCGCCTATGACGCGCTTGGAGACTTGGCGCATCCCTATGGACAGATCCTGTACTATCTTTTTGCCTTTCTGATTTGCACTCTGCTGCTCAACATCCTGATTGCCTTGTTTACGTCTGCGTACGACCATATCTACGATAACGCCACCGAAGAGTATCTTGCATTGATTGCAGAGAAGACGCTTCGTTATGTACGGTCCCCCGATGAAAACGTTTACGTGCCTCCACTCAATTTGATTGAGCTGCTGTTCTCAACAATCCCATTTGAGTGGTGGATGTCCGACTCTACTTTTGCCAAGCTCAACGACATTTACTTGACCATTATCTACAGCCCTGTGCTGCTGATCATTGCCTACACAGAAGCCAAGGACGCGCGCCGTGTCTCGTACAACCGCCTGCGGGGGTTGTCGGACGACGCGAATGAGCGTGACCAAGAGTGGGACCTTCTTGACGGCTACAGCAGCGGCGACGACTCGGACGAGGACGAGAGTTCCATCCGCCAGGCCGTTGTACACCAGGCGCACAAACGCCACCTCCAGAACGGATCGAACATCAGCCACGAGACCAGCGCGGAGCTGGAACAAATGAACCTCGCCATTGCGCATGGAGACCCCGAGTTCCACACCGACGAGCATGCGTGGCTCAAGGCCGTCATGAAACAGGCTCCGCAGATTGATCTGGGCGACAAGAGCGGTGCTGGGTGGAACAACTACTGGCTGGTCAAGGAGATTACGCAGCTCAAGAACGAGTTGAGAGGTCTCAGAAGTGACACGAACAAGAAATCAAAAGCTGCTGTTTCCTCTCCTTCGTCGCCTCCAACTGGCGCTGCTGCTACCGCTCCAACTGCTGCCAGTGAAGAACGCGTGGTTACAGTTACTCCCGATGAGCTTTCCAAAATAGTGAATGCCGCTGTTCAACAGGCGCTGCTTGATTTTGTCAAGCAGGGCAGGGCGGTCGGCGCTCCTGCCGCCGACACCACTAGTACCATTAGCACCACCACTAGTGCGACGAGCGCCAGCGAAAATGATGACAACTCCATTACCAGCACAATCGAGGCTCCCCCCGTCGCAGGGAGTTCTGGCACCACCGGGACTTCCGAGCGGAAGAAGAAGAAGAAGAACAAAAACAAGAACAAAGGCAGCACCTAGTCCAAGTTCCAATTCTTGCTTCGAAGATGATGACAGGGACGAAGACGAAGACGATAATGATGATGATGATGCTGATATTGAATTTGAGGATGCGCTGGGACCCCCTGACTATGATGATGATGTGCAGAGACTTGTCTCCAAGCCTGCTAGCTCTGCTGTTGCATCCTTGGTGCACGATCTATGGGCTGCTAAAGGGGTCTACATTGGTTTATTTTTGGCTGTTTTTGTGTATGTTGTGGTAATCCTGTAGCCCCAGATAGCTTCTAAAAAAGAAAAAAAAAATGATACCCCAAAGTTTTGTGGATGTATGAGGCGGGCTAGGAGAAGGGAGATGGATGGTCAGAAGGATTGGCATGTACATGTATATATTACAAGTTGTTTGGTGAACTGAAAAGAACGAAAAGGACGGAGAATGAACCGCAGAATTGAGTTTGTTTTTTGGTCCTTAAGAAGTTACAATGATGATAAACCTTTTATAGTATCTCGTTTAAATGATACTACTAAAGGTTCCATAACTACATAAATATCAAGCAAGACAGTGCCGGTCCAGTCTGATGCAGACATACTCTAGCATTGGTGTGCCAATAACAGTGACGGTGTTAGTTCCTTGCCGGGCCTCATAGTAGTCTGAAATGCTACAGACATATCTGCAGACAAGGAAACCCCGTCGCCACGCGCTATTGATTGAAGGAAAACCCTTGCGTGAAAACACATCAATTCCTAGAAGAAGGGGGGTGTTAACAATTTGGCAATCACTAGAGCCTGAGGTTCGTTCAAGTGGCAATTGCGGCCTGGATTTAAAAACATCAAAAGCATCGCAGAAAAGGGCCCGGGCGTTCCTAAAACTTGAATCTAGACGCACCTTAAGATAGTAAACAAGTTCGGGCGAGAGTCAGTCGATAGTTTGGATGCGCTCGCTGTAATAAACAGGGTATTTGCTAAGAACTTTGAATATGGCGCGCGGCGGTTCCAACAATATACCGCATTTCTCACATACATGTAAGTAGTGAGTAGTGTCGGCTTGTGAATCCAAGTCTTTGAAATACTACATGCAGTACTTCTCCGAATTCGCCAATGGCCAGTCTTGGATTGAGCCAGTTGGTTGAGGATTGCTGGACCAAAAGTTCTTCTTCATCACAAAAGTCAAAGATGAGCGGGTTTCGACGGCCTGGTAATGGAGATGATCACCCGTAACAGTCCTCTAAAACCTCCCTTTGAGGTTTTCCTGAAATATTTTGTCCCATTAGTTGTGCACAAAGTCTTTGGTAGTATGCTTGAGAAGGCGCAAGACTGGCCAAGCCTTCTAATTAGCTCTGGCAAAGCCTGGTGGTGCCGGCAAAACAATCTTCCCAACACTTTCTCTTCTGGTGCTCGGGTGTAGTCCATAAACGGGTTTCATGGTTTCATGGTTCTATTTATGCGGACTGCCAGCTCCCTCTGACGGTGTGCCACGGGAAGGATATCAGCGTCTTTGTGTAACGCATCAAGTGGGCTCGATTTGAACGCCCTCAAATTCACCAGTGTCCCCTGTTCTGAGAGCTTTGAAACCTTCTTTCAAACCAGGGTGGTGCGCCTTTTGTGCCAGATCATTGACGCATATTCGATATAATAGGTCTTGCGCAGGGAACCTCGAGCTGCTTCAAAGGTTACCCCCGATCACGTCTTTCACCACTCCGCCTAGTTGCCCAAGCGTGAAGAAGTGAAGGTGAAGAGTTTGTGCACTACACTTGTTAAGGTGGCTCGAGTTTGGAATCGGTCTCAAGAGTAGAGACAAATAGTCTTAAAATTTAGCGTGCATCGACGCACACACATTTTGGCAGATCCCCCGTCATGGTCCAAATGTGCCCCATGCCATTTTATATACATATATGCCGCTCCGAGTTCAGGTAACTCTTGAATATATCACAGTTGGACTAAAATAAAAGATAAGTTGATATTGATGAATTACCGTGAAATGAATGAAACTAGACAATTTATAGATATAGTAGATATTGACAATCTAGAAAGGATAAAAAAAACATATAGATAGCGGAACACCAGACAGATGTTTGTGCAGTTGGAGAGTTGATGTTCTGAGCCCCAGTCTGAAACACGCAATGAGAAAAAAATGAGATGTAAGCACTCGATCGTGGCTTCAATTGGATATCGAGGATAGAGAGCCTGGATGCCAGTTAGGTGAAAGAACTCAATGCAGTTCGGAGTAAGGATATAGTATCGAACAAAAGGCACAGTGCTTACATGTGTAAACTGAACTCAAAGCGGCATAGAATGGCATAGGGTGCATTTGGGCCATTACCCTAAGCCGTCGATAAGATGTGAAGTGGATATATGGCTAAGTGCTACACACAATCGTTTCCTTATGGATATCTTTCTTCTATTTGTCTGAATGCCTCTGTTATCAGAGATATGCCTTAACTACATACATGTACTGTACATGTAAATCCAATGATCAGATGCTAGTTCGCATTGACTTTTATTGCTCACATTGAGAGACTAATGGCTTTGCAATCGACAGGTGTTAGCAGAATGAGCATGCGCAAAACACAGACGTCCATCTATCTGACCTAACGTTAAAATACTTCATTTGCTTTTGCTATTTGCTTTTCTGTTTTTATTATTGTTATTATGTTATATTAGCTACAATGTTAGCAGGCTAGGTAAAAACCTCCGAGGGGTCGGAGTTCATTATTGGCGCAGACGGCCTATATGACATTTCGCCATCGAATTAATCGGTCTTTCAACGAGTCCCTCTGGGGTCTGTGTCCGACGTGGAGTGGTACCAAGCTTTTTCTCGCGCGTACGGGCCGCTAGTCTGCTTAAATAAAAAATTTTCCGTATTTCAAAGCGTGCCCAGCAAGTTCCCACACTTTTTTTTTTGTTATTGGAGCTCGAACATCGATGTTAAGGAATTTTTCTTGGATAAGATTCTGGAGATTTTTACGTTAGTGCTTTCTACCTGCTGGTTTACCACTGCTCTCATTAATACTTTGTAGAACTTACATGTTGGTTCTCTCAAGTTTTACTCTAAATTCTCACGTTTTGGGGCAACCAAGTTTGAAGGGCTATATACTATTTTATTATTATTATTATTATTTGTTATATGTCAACTGCGGTTTACGTACTCAATGAAATCGTTGAAATGTACGAGTCTTATTGTTTTGTTCGATCCAGCTCTTTACATGTAAAGAAAACAACTGTAATATGATAGACCACTTCAGAACCTATGAATTCATGACCAAGAGGTCCTTGGGGACCTACAAGAGAATCATCATCAGCCTGCGAGAGTCACAGCGCTTTTTCGGTGAGGGGAGTCTGGCAGCCTGCCTTGCGCGAAAGAGAGGTTGGAACCCCTACGTCACCGAATGGCCACTAATTCTAGAGGGATCCTTTGGAAAACCGGCTCGAGGGGAAATGTTGTCTAGACCGCTTGGACCATCTGTGCAACTAACGAATTTTGCTCCTCCGGCGATCTTAGCTGGCTGCTAACATTTATAAAATCCATAGTTGTTACACGAAAAGTAGTCGAGGAAATATAAAACTTACGAGAGACATTCAAAAATTATCCCTTTCTACGAAGAAATGAAACGTAACAACGAAACTATTACTTTACAGCAGGCACACATCTGTAAAGCTTAAATCTGCTGTTGACCACATCTGATCTGAGCCAACTGGCTACGCACCACTAAATCAACTTCTTGACGCACAAAGAGAGATACTGAAGCGTCTACTAATCAAGAACATGAGCGTCAAGAGTTCATAATTTCTCTTTCTCAAGTGCTGCCGCATCTAAATCTTGGATCTCTTCCCTTGAGAAACCTAAACCTCGCCTAGGTTGATAACCCATCATCCACTTTAGAACTAGAGACTTGCTGTGTCCGTCAGTGGCTAGGAACATGGAATGTAACCGCTTCAACAAAAGCCATCGCAATTTGTCCCGAGGCTCTTGAAATATAACGTATCATCCTTATTAAACTAGTGCCTTTGTAAAAAAACACTTGCTCGGAACCCGGATCTGTCTAGCGCCCTTTTTTCACCCAATTACATAGCCTGAGATGACATGCCTTTTTATTTTGCTCTCTTTGGCCCTCAAAGTTGCTGCTGAGAACATGGAAATTTACAATAGTTACAAAATAATAATTTCACCAATAGCTCGCCATAGTTTTACTTTCAGCATGTCTCCAGTGATTCCCTGTAGGCCTGCACATAATAAAATAAGATGCTACCAATTATCCTCAACCACGAAGATTTGCTCAGAAAATTTTCATTTCGGGCGAAGGATTTTAGCTCTTATTTTATGTTCCAATCAAGCGACACTCGCTGTTCCTTACATGTATACACACTACGGACCGTTCAGCCGTGCGTGCCAAGATCATATAGAGCGTAATATGTGACTAATCAGGATACACCTTTTGGCTGTCAAACTTTTTAGTAAGCACTCCAGCCAATCAAGGGTCGAGGAGTCTGCATGTATTTCTTTTTTTTTCCTAAACACTGTTGACTTTTTTGCACATTTTTGGGTTGCATGCGGCTTAGAACCGCATGGGGCTTAATCCGGATGCGGCAGCAGGGCTGTGCACAGCCTCCTTCTGCGGGTCGCACAAATGTCACACTGATCGCGAAAGGAAGAAAAGAAGACGTTCGCCATGAGAAAAACAAACACTGACAAGCCGATTGTTGTTGTTGTCCTAGGAGAAGAAACGTCACAGACAAGAAGTGATATCACAGAGAAGTAGTGTGATAACACATAGCAGACGTTGTGGTATTTCACGAGTCATCCCACGGAGAGTCATCCACCGAGTCATCGCCATCGCGAGTCACAACCTCGAGGTCTTCTTCTTCTGTTCTAGGCTTGTAAACGTAATAACCACCCCACTACCAGAGCACGCACTATAGATCGGGGTCGAAGCCTTGGAAAATAGCCACTAGATCAATCAGGAACCTTGCAGAAAGAACCACCTCGCAATCATAGGACTTAGTGCTCTTCTTTCTTGTACTTCGCTAAACTTCATAACAAGCGCCGCCATCGAATTTCAAGTTTTGGTCCACGACCTTTCTGAACCCTCGCTCTCCTGGAAATTTTGCAAAAAGTCCTGTACTTTTCAGATACCGTGCTCGTGTCTCCGGCCCTGGAACCCCAATAGTTGCCTGGTACGTATTCTCACCGGACCCAGACACCGAGACCCCGAGGTTCCGAAGCCAGGCATTTTAAGCGACCGGACTCGGGTGCCTACTCCACCGATCTGGCTAAACTGACTTCCCTTCGCGTAAAACTGTGTCTGCCGTCCCTCTTGCTTCCTTTATTTGGCTTTGTTCCAACCAATTTTTAGGCTTTTCGCGTCTTTCTTCCTTTCCTTTGAAATTTTTCTTTGCTTGAAAATCGCCAGGCGCCTGCTTTTTCATTCTATAGAAAATACCATGGCCAACGAGCAGCGGGCACCTCTGCCACCCTTCGTTTCGCTGGACGCAGGTGCGCGCTCGGGCTCGGAACCCTCAAACTTCAATAACACGGGCGCAGATCCAGCGCGCCCATCATTACCCAGCCCACATGGCTACCGAGACCACCAAGGACCTTTTCAGCCTACCATTCCATCTATAGTCGTTCGATCGTACCCACCTTCAGCAAATCCGGTGCAGCCGCCTGCTCCTTCGTCATCGTACTACACACCGAGACAAGATTACTTGTAAGTCTGTTGATGGTCGAGTTCGGTTGAGTTCTAACTTTCTTGTAGCCCCCACGAGCGCCCGAATCAGTTCATGTATCCTAACCAACAACAGCAGCCTTCAATGTACCCACCAGTCCCTCCGTCACAGAATGTTTTGCCAGCAATCATTGAGGGTAATGCCACAATCCCACCGCCTTCGTCTGGTGATGAGCCCAAGCCCAAGCGACGAAAAAGCTCCCACAAACTTATTTCTCCAAACCCATCGCAGCCTGGAATTCCGACTCTCACTCTGCAAGCGACTTCACCAGTCAGCCCTGCCCCAGAAGCATCTTCACAACGCTCCAAGAGCTCAATTTCTCTAGCGCCCATTTCAGATAGCCTTGCCGTGCCCTCGGCAACACTCTCGCCTGCCAGCCCGCTCTTGTCTCCCATATCTACAGCGTCCACTCCTTCTGCTTATGAGGCTTTGTCAGATGCTAGCACAAGTACGGCCGCTGGTGCCACGGGGCAAAAACGGCCTTTTCGACAGCGTCGAAAGGATCCTTCTTGCGATTCATGTCGTGAGCGCAAAATCAAGTGCGATGCTACCGAATCAACTGCCTGTTCAGAGTGCATTTCTCGACATCTCAAGTGCCAATTCACGAAGGATACCAATCGACGCATGAGCTCCATCAAGCAGATCCGCGATCTTGAAAGAAGTGTGGATAAACTCACTGGCCAGCTACAAGAGTACCAGGCCTTGCTCAAGAATTTGGATATCCCGGTACCCGACCATTTACAAGAATCCGAGACTGGCTCGGTATTGAATGGCACACTACCAAACCAAGAGACACAATCTCCAGAAAACGGCTCTCTATCCTTGCCACGTCTTACAATACCAAAGTCCCCTTCCCCGTCCGTAGCGTCTTCGCGACGTAATTCCGAATTCTTGGAATACTCGACCCCTTCTCCCATGTCCCCAAACCCAAACCAGCATCTTCTCAAGACTCCGGACTATTCAATGGGCTCAAGGTCGCGAAGATCTTCGTCTTCTTTGCTCCATAGCCCGACGGTGAGTCACGACTACTCTGCAGTTCTTGCCCTTTTGGACAAATTCAACGATGGTGCTTTTAGACCACCTCCCAGCCATCGTAATACACTCGACTTCGATGGATCTGGATACAAGCCGATATTTCACGATTTCACAAATGTAAAAGCACAGTTACCACCTCGAAACATTGCAGATCAACTCATTGAAAGCTACAGAAACACGTACCAGCACTGGTTGGCACCAATCGCTTGGGACGAATTTTTAACAAAAATCGACAGCATTTATAACCAAACCAGCGACGCTTTGACGCCGGTGCTCTTCATGGTGATGGCCCTAGGCACGCGTGAAAACGTCATTCCTGGAATTTCACTGGAGACCGCACACAAGTTCACCGCTGTAGCCAAACATCTAATCGACATGTGCACGCTCGACGCACAGCCCAGCGTCAATTGGACATTGACAGCTCTATTAGTGTCCGTCTTTCAAAGCGAATCCAACAACATGACTCGAGCCTCGGTGTGGCTAGGCATGGCATGGAGTATGGCCTACGAGCAAGGACTCATGTACCCACGTACCGCTGCTCAGCAGCAACTCTGGGGGAGCATCTTTTTGTGGGACAGAGTGCTTGCACTGCGCTTGGGCCGAATGCCATTGATCACTGAACACTATGCACAGGGCCAGTTTGGCCAGCCAAAGGAGCTAGTCTACGGAAATGCCATGATTCATTTGACCCAGATTTTTGATGTGGCTGCACAGACTATTAACACTCAGCTTGTGCTTGCTAAGGAGTCCATTGACACATTCAACGCACATTTCGAGTCACTCAAGAGCATACTGCCTTCGACGGTCATGTCCACTGACGTTAACATGCCTCTTAACGGAAAAGATTTGTCGATTCTCTTTCTGATGAAGTACACTCAGCACGTTTTGCTAAGAATCAATTTCTCACCTCTTGCGCAGCCATCTCAACTGGCGGCTGCTTTAGACTCGTGCTATTCAAATGCAAAATCGGTGTGCATGATTTACAAGCGATTTAAAAACTACATCCTGGTTAATACGGCGGCTTCAGACTATACAGACACCAAATGGACCAAAGAGCTTGGTCTGATTTCGTTTGATATTATGGCTACACACACTTGGCAATGCCTGTTAATGGTCCTTGCCAACCAAGACTTGGAGTCAGCAGAGGTACTCTTTGCCGCATTAAGAGGACAGGCGTATTACCGGCCTAATATCAACCGATATGGACTGTTTGTGGATGGTTTTGTGCAGTTCTTGATGAAACAATTTACAAAGCATAAACTCAAGTATAAACCTTTGGAAAAACTGGATGTGATAGCAATTATCTCGACAGATCTCCAAAACATGGACCACCACGCGTGGATTTGGCCAAAGTTACAACAGCCACTGCCACAACCTGGCAAGAGTACAGACAGCAGAGACTCGACTCCACCACCTGCAGGAGCCACGCAGTTGCAGATCCCGAGCGTGGTGGTTGATCCAGGCAGTCCCGATAATGGACCCCAATCTGGGGACGAACTAGAACAAGAAAAGGTGGCAAGTCCAGAGTATATAATCCCAGAAGAGGGCAAAACCTGGGACGACTGGGATATGCTGGCTCAAAGAATTCAAGCGCTAAAAGAACTATTGACCAAGACACTGGTGCAAGGCACACAAGACCATAGAGCTTCCATGTCTTCGGCTTCGCGCATGTCAATTTCCAACATTCTGTAATATAGTTTTTCTCTTTTATTTTGTACACGTATTTATTTATTTTCAATTAGACGTTTTCCTACATTGTTAGGAATTATTGTTGACAAGCCCTTGGATTTTGTTTCATGGCGTTAGATGGCCATAGATCACAAATTTCTGACCAAACCTCCTCCCAAGCCCACAGCTCAGAACAAATTCACCTTTGTTACGTGTCCCTCAACCACAACGCAAACATGTCAATTGAACCAGACACCCAGGTTAGTTCTACAATATTCGATTCCTATGTCCTTCCTTACTAATATATAGCCTCTGTGGGTCGACGTCTCGTCGTCAACAGCAGACCTTTCCACGCCAACGGCTGCTGCCGCTGCTCCTTCCTCTGCAGCTCCCCGACGCCAGCCACAGCGCACGGGCTCTGCGTTCTCGCTCAACTACTACCAGGCGTACTTCGACATCGACACCATCCAGGTCGTGCGCCGCTGTCTCATTGCCCTCAATCCCTTCACGACAGTTAAGTTCTTCCCGTCATTCAGCCCCGACGACATTGACCACACCTCCTACGACGCCGAGGCCTCTGCTCCGCCCGACATCGTGCCCGATCTGTACGGGCCCTTCTGGATCTGCACCACGACCATTTTTGCGCTCTTCTTTAGCTCCTCTCTCACCGGCGTCTTCTACGCCGCCTACAAGGGCACGCGCTACGAGTACCAGTTCGACCTGCTGACGGGTGCCGCCACCATCCTGTACAGCTATACCTTCATCTGGCCCCCGCTGCTCTGGCTTGTGGCCGTCTACGTCGCGCACATGAGCTCCTCCGCGGCCTCGGTGTCCCAGTTCTGGTGCCTGTTTGGGTACGCCAACATCATCTGGATCCCCGTCGCCCTGTTGGCCGTGAGCCCTCTTGCCGGCGCCTTCCCGCGCGTCGCCGACCTCGTACGCTGGATCGTCGTCGCCTTTGGGTACTTGGTGTCTGTCGTCTTTTTGGCTAAGAACCTCAAGCCAGTGCTTGTGCCAAGAGGCTCCGCAAATGTGGAGGTTGATAAAAAGCAGGGCTACTTTTTGCTAGCTTTGGTGTGCTTGATGCATGTGGCTCTTGCCATATCCATCAAGTATTTGTTCTTTGGAAGCTTGAAACAGGTGAAAACCTAAGCTGAAAGTAGGATAAGTGATACTCGATAAGTGATAGAAGGTGATATACGGCCTGTCGGTCGAAAAAAAAGACCATATATATACTTATTCTTTATTTCTATCGATATTGTTATATACAAGAGGAAACAAGTACAGGATGGTATAGATGCAGAGAAAAAATAACAGGAAAAAAAAAATTTATATACAAAAAGACATGAAATTAGGACTCATTAAACCGAAAATACTCTTTTTAATCCCACGCCTGTTGGCCGAATTGCGAATACTGGGATCCAGAGTTTGTGTACTGTGGGTTCTTCAATTGACGGACCAAGAATTTGGCCATTCTGGGGTGTTCTTCGCTGTACAACTGTAACGCCTCTGCTTCCGTCTCGAGATGGTTCTCTCGCGCTATGTTGGAAAGCATCCTATCAAAGTTTTGTACCAGCGCTTGGATAGTAAAATGTCCCAGCTTGTAATATCCAATCATGCGACGCTTTGTGTCCGCTGAGATTTGACCTGTAACGAACTCCTGATGGGCATGCATACGTACAAGAGAGCCATGAAGAAGTCGCTTTTCAGCAAACTTGTACCCTGCCTCCAGTGTCTCATCCTCAGTTATTAAGAGTTGCACGATTTCATTTTGCGCGCGATTAGAAAGCGAGAAGCCCTCTCTTTCCAGTTTCAAAACCAACTGAATAATTGAATTAATTTCACCAAATTGTGCCATCTCCTTGAACTTGAGTCTGAAAACCTTGTCGTTAGAGAACCGCTCCGTCTTGGGAATTGAAGAGACCACGCGTCTGTTGGATGCCCATCTGCGAGGCACATACTGTTTAGTGAGATTTTCACGTAACAGCTGCCAGTACTGATCAAAGTCGTCCCAGCGGTTTGACATGCCGTAGATTTCTGCCACTTTACGCAGGATTATTGTATTCTCAGCCAAGTTGTGTTCACCGCCATTCTCTCTCAGCTTTTCGAGAAGCTCAGGTACTTTATCAGCCTCACCACGGCGCGCATAGCCGTGAAGTACCGCGTTATACATCTCAGGAGATAGTACGTTTCGCGGAAGGTATTTAGACGTAAGATCAAGACGTTTATCGCCAGAGAGATATTCCTCTAACAGCGCCTCACCTGTACCGTGTAGACCATATTCTCTGTCATCGCGCTGTAGACACTCAATGAGAACTGCAATTGTCTCGAACGTAGGTGTCAGTTTCTTAGACTCCAGTCGTTCGTACACTTCGACGGCATCCTTGTACATTCGGTGTTGAAGATACCCGCTCATAAGGATGGTGTAGTGGTAGATATTAGCATCCACAGCCGTATTTTCGAGCTCTAGGATGACTTGTTCAGCCTCAGAGAATTTTCCCATTTTCACGAGGTATTCCAACATGACAGAATAAAACTTGGCGTCAGGAAGAATTTGTAGCCTAGACATTTCTTGATATAGAGTAGCAATGTCGTTAGTTCGCTGCTGGCGACCATAGTGTTGAAACATTATTGTAACAGTATCGATTCGCAAAGGCATTCCTTCTTTCCTCATTTTTGCATACAGTCGGTCTGCCTTGCCTCTCTCATTAGATTCCATATAGCACTCCAACAGAGCGTTATAGAGTGTGATATCTGGACTGTGTCCTAAATCAGCAACCCACTTCATTACTTTCTCAGCATTGAGCGGATCCTTCCTCTCGGCGCACAAAGATACAATAGTCGTTAAAATATGTCTCGACACCTTCATCCCATTCCTAGACATTTCTCCAAGTACATCAATGGCGGCAGTGATATCCCGGTTGTCTCTATAAGTTAAAAGCAAGATCATGTACGACCGCTCATTCGGCTTCAAGTCATCATCTTTCATACGTTCCATTGCTTCTCTAACCCCCCGAACGTCACCCAATGCATACCTTGCGAACATGAGAGAGTTGTGGATATCGACTGACGGCTGCAGTTTTCGGGCTTTGATATTTTCGTACATGAAATCCACAATACTCACACCCGCAATTTTAGAGATGGCACTCATCACAATATTATAATGCTTGATGTTTGGTAGTTCGCCTCTACCAAAAAGGCTTTCGAAAATTCGTTGCATACCTTCCCAATCTTGCTTGAAGGCATACGTTTTGAGGACAATATCAAACAGCCAATCGGCGTGGAGGTCAGGATTTCGCTCATAAACTCTTAGTCCAGTGTCATAGTCCTTCAAATGCAAATAAGAACCCATAGCTCGAAATAGATCAAAGGAGGTTCCAAGGCTGAGCTCCTCCTTTACGCGCCAGATATCTATCACTGCGGAATGGTTGTTGGTAAAATGTTCAATGTCAAGACAAGTTGTAGCCAACATCTGAGCAAACGCAGGCTTGGTGACCATCAATCGACGTAGTAGAGTTGTCAACTGAGTAGTTTTCTTCATGAGGAAATGCAAAATAATACGCTCGGTCTTGTACAGATCTTTATCAAGAAACTTCAATGTTCCGAGCTGCTTTAGCAAAATGGATTGGTATAGATTGAAACAATAATGGCTGCGGTCGGGAATGGCGTCCAAGGCGGTGGCTTCGGGTAAGGAATAGACGTGCTTGAACGTCGAGTAAAGAAGTTCAAGAACACCTTTATGTGAGATATGGCTTAAAGCTTCTCGCATCACCAATTCAACTGAGTTCGGCGTGAGTTCAACATGCGCTCGTACACGTGCCGCAAAATCGTATTTGCTTCGTCGTTTCGGGGGTACAAAAGCAAAGATTTGTTCGATAACTTCTAGACGCTTGTTATTTGGGCTTCCCGTCAAGTACCCGTATACCTTTGTCCGTTCCTTCATGAGCTGAGAGTGTAAATGCGGGTCGTCACTTTGGATTATTTCAGTTAATATTTCTTTGAGGCGATCGAAGCTGACGTGCGCGCTGTCACCAGCTACAATATGTTTTAGTTCCGTCACTATTGGCATTGGTGCTGTAGTTGCTCCAGGCGGTGTGACTGTGCTGTAGGATACTGCTAAGTTTGTTCTTGGTGCCAACGAACACGAGAATGCTGGCGCTATTAAAGAGGATAGGGTCCCTCGGTTGGCGTTAGATGTGATAACTGATCTTCTAATATTATGTACAGGTCGATGTGACAATGACTGAGTCGGGATCCAGTCAGAGATGCGAAAAGAGAGTTTGTTGGAGCTGAGAAAATTGTTATATGCCTTGGTATCATGCATCAAAGACTCGGCTAGGAAGTCCTGCGTAAAATTTTGTAAGCTCCATAGCAGCGACTCGCTGCGCTTCGAAAGTAGCACAGGATTGCTGTGGATGATTTGTCGAGAGGCCATGGTGCGCAATGCACCTCAAAGACAGGTGAAGACGGGGTGCTAAAAGCAAGAAAGTTGGATTGTCTATTAAGTCAGCTAATAGCCACAGCATACAACAATTCGGAAGCATACAATAAACCGATACACAGTCGAAAACATGCACTCAATATGGCTTCGTTAGCAGGACTGGATCAGTTGTAGCTAGGGGTGCAAGCAGGCGATTTGGATAATGATGCGTGATGCTTCTGTTGAAAGGAAAAAAATCAGTCCCGTTTTTTCGATGTGGAAAATTTTGGCGTGGTGAAAAAAATGATTCGACGATGATTCCCAAAGCCCGCGTGAAATTAAGCATGAATCGAACCACAGAAGCTAACGAAGATCAAAACACGGTGGCAACGGCAGACAGACTCTCAGGAGGCGAAGAAGAGAAGAAGTAGCACAAATTTGTAAAATCATCCAAGGATAAAGAAGTGAAAGCAAGCCTTGTGGGTGATCACGTGAGATATCAGGGTAACAGTCAGCCGTTCGTTGATTCCCGTTAGACGCATTACAGACTATAAGGCGAATGCAGACTGGAAGGAATATAATGATCGAGAAACATTATGATATAGATGTTGGGCATGCAGGAGGACGTGACAGAGAGGGCTCTCTGAAAATCTCTGAAGCTAAGAAGACGGAGAAGTTGAGGAAATATAGCGCGCTTGGAGACAAGCTCTACCTCTGATATTTTCGCCCGGAGACCTCATGGTAAAGAGGTTCATAGAACACTACAAGGCACTCGTCTGTCGTCTCCGGAAGCCTCACCAGTATTCCCTTGAAAAAGGACTGGCTGCTTAACTAACATGAGAAAGAGCTTGGAACCTCCGAGTCACCGCCTCGGCTTTCAAAGGAAGTGTCCTCTGAGCCCAATGCAAGGGATTTCAATTGGGCCACCAGGACCACTAACGAACTCCGATCCCGTAAATTATTAACTATCTGCTAAAACGTCTGGTTTAATCTAAATAGTCTTAGTTGATATATAACCAGAATAATGATATAAATAAAGTGGAGATCAATGGAAAAAACTTTGAGACGGACCAAAGAGGTTTGGTGCTTTGCATAGGGTCCGGTCCAGGACTTGTTCTTCAAGCACTAGGTCTGTAGACCCTAACTGGACATGAGTGCTAGCAAGGCCCCAAACTTAGCCGGCTACAACATCGTTAATTTTACTGTAACTTCATTTGTTTCCAGCTGTCATGATGGCGAGATAGATAATTTATTGTGACAAAGCGAAGTGGGCGTAGCTAGGGATACTGACTTGACTTGAAATTGTTGCTGACTTGAATTGGCTCAAACTCCCCAAATTTGGATTCAACCCTGTAAATCTTCGAGAGAACTTACATCAGACGAAACAACATTTGAACACAAGATCGAGATTGATATCAGTAATCCTTGTTTACTTAAGGGAAACGCATATTTTTTTACCTGCTATTACCAACCTTAGTTTGTAAAGTACATTACCCTAGCTGTTACTCAGAGAAACTCACTGACTAGAAATATTGCTAAGTTGGAAGCAAAAAACTCTTTTTTTCCAGTCCTCCATGATATGAAAATTCTTTCTGCCGTACTTGGACCTTCGAGTAGTTACGATTTTTAGTGCAAAGCTCAAGATACGCCCAAGTTTTGTGTGGTACGGCTGAGTTTCCCTCTGAGGGAAGGTAGAGCCTGGAGATGAAATCGCTGGAACTGGAGCAGCCGAGGCAGCTGAAATACATGGCGGCCCAGATTGGAATCCACAGCCGGAGCTAGATCATCAAGGCGCATCAGTAAGAACTGTAGCAACGAAATACGTCGAACTGAGTGGTTCAGAGGCTCAGGCCCCTGGAGATCGTTCAGCATTAGTCGCCGGACCGCTGATTACATGAAAAGTCGGCGGGTAAAAAAATTAATGGCATTCCCGCTTGGCCCTACCCGCCGAGGTGCAGTGGTCGGGATGTATCCTCTTAGCAATCGAGGAAAACGTATGCAGCAATTTTCCGAAGATAATATAAAACAATCAAGATCTCCTCTTTTGAATTTTTCTCTTTTAGTTCAACATTTAGATAACTACACACAATGGCAGGCGAAACAGTTCTCGTTACCGGCGCTTCAGGCTTCATTGCAGCACATGTCGTCCAGCAGCTCGTTGAGCAGGGCTACAAGGTTATTGGCACTGTACGCTCAGACGCCAAGGGCGACTTCTTCAAGAAGCAGTACGGAGACAAGTTTGACTACGAAATCGTCAAGGATATTTCTACTCTCGACGCCTTTGACCACGTTTTCAAAGCTCATCCCGATATCGTTTATGTCCTGCATACCGCGTCACCCTTTCACTTCAAGAGCACCGACCATGAGAAGGACCTTTTGATCCCCGCCATCAATGGTACCCGCAGCGCTCTTACTGCGGCTGACAAGTTTGGAGCCAACGTTAAAAAGGTGGTAATCACCTCGTCGCTCGCGGCCATGATGCAAAACCCCCCTAGAATGGAGGACCACAGTATGATCTACACATCCGCGGACTGGAATCCAATCACATACGAGCTGGGCAAAAAATCAGCCTCAAACGCCTACGTCGCTTCCAAAAAGCTGGCCGAGTCGACCGCGTGGGACTATATCAAGGAAAAAAGCCCCAAGTATGCGATTACGACTATTCAAATTCCAATCGTCTACGGACCACCTATTAACGACGTTACTATCAATTCCCTCAGCACCTCGACGGGACAGTTTTATGGACTCATTAAACAGGACCGGGCCAAGAACCCCAATCTGCCCCGCCTTCTGACATTCTACATTGATGTCCGTGACGCTGCCACTGCCCATGTGAGGGCCATGACTTGCAAAGAGCTTGACAACAAACGGTCATTCCACGTTGGCGGACTTGGCCCCGCCCAAAGATTTGTCGATACTCTGCGCAAACTGCATCCTGAGCTTGATGCTACCTTGCCAATTGGCGAGCCTGGCTCGTATGATCCTAAGAATTATGCGCAGTACGATGTCTCTGATGCTAAGAAGTACTTGAACATGGAGTATATCTCATTCGAAAAGACCGTTGAGGACACATATGAGAGACTAAGACAAATAGAGAAAGACGGAGAGGCTAAATTATAAATTGGCAGGGTCAAATTAGAATCAAAACTGTTTCTATAAATTGTTAAATAGTAGTAATTATGGAAAACCCCTTTGAAAGCCCGTTCGAGGGACCCGAAAACACAATCTACACTTGTTAGACGCAATTAACGAACTTCGATATCTTGGGAATGCCTGATAAGATCTTTGCAATATATTAAGTCTAATAGTAGTAGATTATATACTGTACGTATGACTAACATTTGAAGAGTAAATAATGGAATCTTTGTGCTTGAGTTTGTATTGGCATCCGATCATACAGTACATGGATGTATTTGAGTCTTGCTGTATATCAACTAGTTCAGTATTGAATCGAGCTTTAGCAGACGTAAAAAATCAATAAATTAAGCAAACCACTGGCAATTTGAAGACCAGAGTTCCTGATTCAAATTTAAATAGAACCATTTAAAGTCACTTAAAGGGAAACTTTTAAAATCATTCAAAAGGTAGCATTTGAAATCATGGGAAAATCATCGGCGCAGTGTTTTGTTCAAATTATTAATGTTGGTTTCAGGAACAAGAAACAATGAACTACATGCATGAGAAACATTTATGCTAAATATCATAAAGAAACCAGAAATCTACCGGCGAGTGTCTTCATGAGTTGGAATTGAAAAAGGTTGCAAACAAAACAGTAAAGCACATGTTACTAGAAATTACAAGAACTTCCGCTCAACCATGGACTGTAGAACCCTTTTAACCGGTGACACCTATAATGGCTAGTGCAACGAACTGCATTGCGACAGTGGCGCACAAGCACTTTTGGAGGTTGAAAGTTCCAATGAAGGTGAGACCAACTCAAATTGGACTAAATTTAATCCCGTTCAGGGAAAAGACACTTGAAATTCAAAGCAAATTGGTACGTACCAATACTTGAGGCTGAAAGTTATTATAAGGGAAAAACTTAAATTATTTTTCGAACAATTCTGTAGTGCACCGTATCCAGTTTGTGTGCAACAAATATGCAACATTCAGCTCAGGCCGGTTGGCCAACTAGTCCTATACGACGGCAGCCTTTAAACTGATAACGCGCTTCGCTGGGAAGTAATCAGGCTTGCAACACATTCGTTCAAGCCAAGCAAGAATGCGCCGGCCTGGTGCTCAGTGCTGTTGAACACAAAGCTTAGTCGATCAGCAGGCGCCAGACTGCAGTCAAACAAGAGTTCGCTGTGATCCTTTACATATGTATCCTGTTCATTCGCAAAGCTAGCAAACAGCTCGTCCGTCGTTAGTTTTTGCATTTCAGCAAGTTGTGACGCGCTCGGTGGCACGCTGGATCCTGACCCTAATGGAATGCTGCGTATGCTCACAGAGCTACTGCTGAGCGCACCTGACGCGTTGGCAGGCGCAAGCTGCTCCCCCAAGAATACCAAGCGCTCAAAGATAACCTTGAGCCACATGTAACGCCAAATGCGAAGATGGCGGAATCGAGGGTAGTTGAATAGCTTGTCTCGCTTGCTGGCTTCGAAGAAGACTCGTAGGATGTGAGGGCTAAGTGTAATTTGGGCCAGTATAAAACTGACTGTCTCGCCGGCAATATGGTGGGCATCGTTGCCTTCAGTCTCCACGAGGTACAGGATGTAGCCAAGCGCCTTGTCGCTTAAAAAAGCGTTGACCTTTTGCTTCTCGGCCTTGGACAGTGGCGGGAGGTCAAAGCACTCTGTCGTAACTGTGAGGACGCTCGAGAGTGTTTTGCACATTTGACATGTCAACAAGCAAACAGTGGCCAAAACAAAAAGCCTTGTGCTGTTGTCATTGTTCGTTCGTTCTTTATTATAGATTTCGGCCAGTTTGGCAAAGACGGGCACGCTCCAGCCCCAGTAAGATGCGTTGTTTGCCATCTTACTTATGTGCTCGCCGAGGAGCAAACACGTCGTGTGAAGTTCGACAGTACTTTCGCGTGCTGCACCTAAGGCTGTAGATACACTCGAGCTGCTACTACAACTGCTACTGCGCGAAGGGCGTCCACGCATGGCGCTATCGCGTCTGTGGAAGCGTCGGTCGTCTTTAGAGAGCTGCAACATGAGTTTGTCGAACAGTTCGTTAAGTATTGTGATCTCAATAGACGATGGAAACACGTCCTCGTCGCTCGGCATTGAAAAGCTGTAAAAGGACCATCGCGAGGGTGTCCAGTATGCTGTGTCGTAAGTTTCTGCAGGGTCGATTGGTTTTATGCTGGAAGGCACGGCTGTCGTGCCTGGCGCCAGATATGAGGCGTTTCTGAAGTAGAAATAGTTGGTGAGACCCATTAATAAAAGCAAGTATTAGAGGAAACCAAAATCAAAGCGCACTGAAGCCTGTGAAAATATATAGAGGAAGAGGGAGATAAATAAAATGAAATGAGAGAGAGAGGACAAACTTCTCGAGGATTTGGGTTGTTATTTAAAAAGCGTTCAGAACGAAAGAATATTACGGACGTTATTTGCACAAGTGAACCGTCTCAAATATTTTGCAGAACTCAAAACGCGGAAAACCATAAATTTGCCTAAAATAGCAGTCAAAGACCGCAGAAGTCACTGGCCGAAATCATTATTATTGTTATTATTGGAATGATTACTCTTGTTATTTCAACTAATTTTGATACTCAACCAGACGTTTTACAGCCAGTTAAGATCTCCAGAAGACTAGAGTTCGTATTTTCACATGTATGCTGCCAATATCACTCAAATATTATTTCCAAATCGATCATTAGTATTATTTTATACTATTCGCACCATACGCCCCCGCTGCATAGTGGATCACTAGCAGTTGAGATCGCTGTCGTCCAAACTCGAATGCTATACAGGCTCGCCGAGAATAGCCAACTGGCGGTCTGCAGTGGAACGTGGCCGTGGGTGCCATCTTCATTTGAATGTTGGTGCAGAAATGAAGAAATTTAAAAAAGCTATAGTACTTTCGTAAGTTTTCTATCTACGTATAGGGTCTCCAGAGGCCTCTTTTCGTGCCCATACATACTGTATTTTGTCCTCGTGGATCCCGTCACAAGGCTAAAACCTGGATTAGTAGCAGTTAAGTAGAGCTTCCCCCCGCGATTTCCATAGCAACATCGTGGGCCTCCAGGCCACGTTCAATACCCTTGATATCGAGTGTTCACTAGTTGACGTTCTAGAATATAGGCAACTCCAAACAGCGATGCAGCAACTAAAAGAGGAACCGCAAGTTTTATTAGAACTTGAATCTCAAGTAGAAAACGGTTGCTGCTGGTGTTGGTTGGAGTACGTATTGCCGCTCACCGATGCGCTGTGCATGAATCACATGTAGCAGCTGCAGGTCTAAGAGTTTATTATTTGGTGGCTCTCAGGCTTCCACAGTTTCCTTCTTGGGCCTTCAACAAACTTCATTTGTTCTCCAGCAACGTTTGATCAACGTCGAGGTTACGTATCTTTCGTGGCAACGGACTCAACAGGCAGTGTCTAGGCTGGCTGCGGGTCCGACGAACATTTGAAGCCCCTCCTCACCGGTTTTATGCTTCAATGGGTGTTACGTTTTCATAGACAAGGCTTTAACAAGGAAAACTCGTTCCCAACAAAGACTTCTTCTCTCAAACTTTGTGAATCAATCTCATCATGAAGACACTGGCTGTTTTTGGAGGATTTTAAAAATACAGCTAGCAAGCATGTTCCCGGCGCCAGACTGGCATGAAAGACATCACGACTGGTTCGCATCAAAAACCGTTCTGATTCACAAGTATAGGTCTATCTGAAACAGCCACAAAAACATTAGGATAAATTTTCTACTATAGCATGGGATTAAGTATAATATGGGTTGACGTTAATTAGCACTAATAGCAATGAGTGCACCGGCCAGATAAGCGGGCTTATTCCGACAATCTTTCTTTCAGAGTCCATAAGGCCGCAATTGGAAAAGAGGTTCTCAGGTGAGCGCATGTTTTCTGGCTATCAGTTTTAGTAGACAGATAACAAATCAGGAGAGGACGTAACAACTCTCAAAGATACCTGCACTAGCCAAATCCACTCCATTCAACGCTGAAGCCATGAAACTCAGGCTGCATCTCTGCCGTTTCACTTGATGCCTCATCTCCAGCTTCTGTCTCTCCAACCAGGCCTTCCGCGCCAACATACCAACACTTTTTCACGGCAGTTCCCAGTCTTCCTCCGCCTACGATATCCAAAACACCAAATTTTTGATCCCAGTCATATCCAATTGCAATATGATGCGAGTGATACCGTAATGGATCGCCCGGGTATGCTAAAAATTGGCCCCCAAAGCGAAACCCAGGGCTCAGGTAATAACCCTTCGATTGCATATGTTTATACATGGCGTATGCTGCTGGCGTAGGGAGTTTGATTGGGGGCACAGTTATAGTTCCAACATCAATAGGTTTGCTTATCAGGTCGGAAGTCGAAGTAAATGCAATTGGAGATTCTGTTTTGTATGGGCTAACATAGAGATCATAGAATGGTAGATTGACAGCTATTTTGGTCGAGCTAGTGTCAATGTCATAAAATGTTCCAGACTCGTAAGTAGGCTGTTTTGCTGTTTCTTTGGTTGTTTCTGCTGCCTCGGCCTTGCCAGACTCTTTGCCTGTGTCTTTATCACTCCCACCATTCTTCTTCTTCTTGGCTTTTTCTACTGCTTCTTTCCGCCGAACTTCTGCAATTTCCCTGTGCCTTCTTATCTGTTCCTCGCCTCGCTCCTTCCTGAAAACATCTAGTTTCTCTTTATCACCGGTATCAAAACTAAAGCTCGCCAAGTCATGGACCCGTGCGTTGTCTACCAGGTACGCAGCATCCTTTTCCTCAACCAAATATCGAATCTCTTCTGGCATGAGCTCAAGTGGTAAACCTTGGAACACATTTTGCTGAGGCACTTGAGGGAGAATGCCAATTAGCGTCCCGCAAATATGGAACTCTTCGCGCAGGCGCTGGACATCTTCAATAGCGTATATAAGTCCCCGTTTAGCAGAGACGTGAATAGCAATTTTGGCTGGGGTATTCGAGTCCGATGCGGAGGATCCAACAGTTTCAACTGCCATCATATGGCGATTCTTTAGCTATGCGTTAAAGGGTACTGGGCTCAATTTTTAGATGTGTATCTGGGTGACAGATCAAAGAATTTTTGTCGGGATAGATTTTAATCACGTGAATATCACAAACTGTTGCTACAATCACGACGCAGCTTAGCTTCCTCCAAACCAGTAACTTTGGAAATTAAGAAAATACCGACAATCATCAAAGTAAAATCATACTGTAGTGACTTTATGTAACGCAATTGTGCAATATGCAGCAAGGTATGGTTCTAGCAATCCAGCAAGGAAGCGACTTTTTTCCGGTCTAGCTGACCTTATCCCAAGCTCGGTATGAAACACCTTATTCACAATTATTTTTATCTTGAAATTTATTATTATTATTTGTTATATGTCAACTGCGGTTTACGTACTCTATAGACGTCAGCAGCCAGCCAGGATACCCGGGGGACCCGAGTCCATTAGCGGTGGTGCTGATTGTCTAAATGGCCTAGACTGTCTAGACGACATTTCCCCTGGAACAGGTTCATCAAAGGATCGCTCTGGGATCGGTGGGCGTTTGGTGACGTAGTGGTTCCAAGCTCTCTCCCGCGCAAGTCGGGCTGCCAGCCTTCTCTCAACGAAGGAGCGCTGCGACTCACGCAGGCTGCGGATGAGCGCCTTATAAGTCCCCAAGGAACGTTTGGTCATAAGGCCTCCTGGCGAGAACACCAATGGGAAGAAATTGTCCCCAAGGATGCTGTACCTCTGTAACTTCTCTTTCTCTTTCGATTCGAGGACTTTCAGAGGGTCGCTTCCGCATGTGCTTCCACCCACATGTCGAATACCCACGTCGTAGTGTTTCTCAACCAAGTCGTCGTCAACAGTGAAATCGGTGCGCAGATTCTCGTTGTTAATGCCATAGAGACCTATGCACAGTGAAATTAATTCAAGGGTTACAATTTTGAACTGCTAATCAGTTCTCTGCGAGGTTACAAAGATCTCGAAAGACTCTGCACTATCAGGAACCAGCATTGTGCGTATGGCCTCATAACAACAATAAGTCAAACTTGCCTATTAGAGGGTTCAACTAAATCGAAAAAGTGCCTACAAAGGCAAGGATCTGCTATATAAGTTCAAGCAAAAAGTTTTACAATGATCACAGAGCATCGTTCATGTAAGATTAGGAGCAGGATGTTGATTTTAAAAGAACGAACTACTAGTAGTGAATGATTTCACGGAGATCTCAGTTCGCTTCTGAAACACTTCTGATTTAAATTATACTTGATAGATAGCAAAAATATGAAAAATGTCGAATCAGATGGCTGCTAAAACGCTTCATACAATATAAAGTATTCAGTTAATGTAAAAGAATAATAATTAACATGATCGATTATATTCATTGGCAAGATACATTAGCTGTTTCAAAAAAAATTAAAAAAAACTCCCATTTCAAACTTTGAACCTTCAATAGATAATATGCTGAAGAAGGCGCCCTGAAGTTACCAAGAGGAATTTATATGTACGGTTCGAATACATAAATTGGTATTAATATCAATCGATTTTCACAGTGTCCCCTTAACAAAACACACAGCAGCACACTGAAGCATTCAACCTTCAAACTGTGATAACCATAACCCTGCCAATTTCAATCTAATTTATCTTTCCTACATAAAACGAAAGAATCCCTGCCTACTATTGTCATACTATTGTCACTATTTCAAGTCATGTCAGAGGCATAACAGCGCTAGCTGAAGTTCCCCAGAAAAATGGATGAGCTTGAAAATCATCCCTAACCCTGACATGTATAATATGATTGCGATAACTTCGCATCTTTTCTCCACCAGAGTCAAACTCGCCACCTCGAGCTCACTAATTATCTTCGCACTGTTAAGCATTAAATACAATGGTATCTCAATTAGTTGTTAGCTTTGGCCCAAGAACGGTCAAAATCAAATGCACGCCATCTATGCTTCTTAGGGAGGTCAGAACCAAGGCATGCGCAGTGTTTTCGATCCAAGAGACAGAGTACATTCTCAAGTAAGTACAGGATAGAGCGAGACACCATATGTGCGTTTGTTGAAGCTTTACTGACGAATCTGTAGAAATAAAGCATCAGCGCTTGATCTATCGCTACCATTGAGGCTGACAAATCTTGTTCAAAACTCCAAACTTGATCTTGTTGCTGCTTCAGCGCGCGACAAGGTTGTTGAAGCTAGGCCCGTTGATGTCACTATCAAATTGCAGGTTGAGGATCTTGCCTCCTCGTTTTCAGCTAATCTAGTCGAGACATTCAAGTCCACAATGACCCTCTGGGCAGTTCTTGCCTATTTTGAACGCAAATCAGGTATAAATTTTACAGGGCGTACTGTCATGCATCAAGTAACGTCAGGAAGCGGTTATTTGGTATTTGAAGCTCCAGTGGTGCAAAGTTTTAACAAAAGGATTAAAGACTTGGACGAGTATGGCAAAACTTTGGGAGTGTTGGGTCTCAGAAATAAGCAGGAAACGTTACGAATTAGGTTTGAAAAGACGGATATACCCTTCCAGGACGTTGTGGAGAGAAATGCGGAGTTGATGGGAGAAGGGATTGTGGTTGCAGATAGAGATTCAGCCACCGCGAAGACGGTTACGCCTGCGCCCATTCACGACGCTGTCCCTCCTACTACTGAAACGCCCGAACTTCCGTCAGAACAAGCATCCTCTCCCTCTGCTTTCCCAGAGACGGAGGTTAGCCCTCACTCCAGGTCAATTCAGGTATATCTCCCGTCTCAGACAGCTCGAGTTATCGCCGATGACGACGACGACCAATTCGTTGTTTCTCTCTCACATGCACAAAAGCTTCAAGATCAGATACACAGAACCTCTAAGTCTTCGGATGGCCCACTTCTTACAAAATCATTGCGTCAAAAGATGCAAGACGATAAGATTGACACAGTTAAGACCATACAAATTCGCATCCGGCTACCCGATCAGACACATCTGGAGGCTAGCTTTAAATCAACTGAATCTATCGGAGACTTACATACGTTTGTGAAAGAATCATTGATCGATCCGGCCTTGCCATTCAGAGTATTTACAAATCCTCCAAAGACGTTCTATATTGATCACAAGGCCCTGTTGGTGAGGGACTGTAAATTTAGCCCCAGAACTCTATTATTTTTGGAATGGAACCACGATGCCGGAGTCCCCAAGGACAAATTTCCTAAAACGGGCCTTTTGAGACCAGAAGTCCTAAGTCAAGGTATAAGTATTACTGAAGCCCCAGATGTCAAGTTGGATACAAAGTCACCAGGTGCTGATGAGACCCGTGGTAAGAAGCTGAGTGACACTGGAAGCAGTGAAGAAAAGAAAAAGACATCATGGATGAACAAAGGCCCCTTGTCAGCATCACAAAAGGCAACCTTGATGAAGTTTGTCAAAACTGGCAAAAAAAATTAAATAAAACCGCATTCTTTTAAGCTCAAAGTTCAATATGCTTTAACAGTAATATAAACATTAGCTAAGTTAATCTATTTATATAATTCTCATTCTTATATACATGTATCAACTAAAAAAAAAAAAATTGTTTCTTTAATTATTTACAGTTATTTACATGGGCTAGTTGCCACAGGTTTCATATGCTTCGTTACTTCTGCTCCGCCAGCAAAAACTGCTGGAGCACATCCTCAGTCTCCGTCAAGTAATCGGTATAGTCCACCTTCAAGTACATACATAAAGCCTCTATTAGGACTTCGGGCTTAATCTTGAGCTTCGCCATTTCGCTAGGCACCTTCCCGCCACCAGCCATGATTGAGTTCATGGCTCGATCCAGCGACACTTCATTTGCTGTCAATGCCCTAGGCTGCGTCTGGCTCATTCCCTCGCGCGCATTTTCCTTTGCTGTTTTTTGAGCAGTTCGCGTTAGTCTGAAGCAAACTAAAGGGTCTAGTTCTACTCCGTTATGATTGCCCAAGTATAATAGAGCCGCGAAAACCTCTGGAATAGCGTTGGCACGCAGTAAGGCTTGTAGCGCAGGTTCATAGACCTCCATAAGCGGTTTGAAATCTTTACTCTGGAGCATTCTCACAAACAAACTTCGGAGATCTATATTGACATCATCGGCATGCTTAACCAGACTAGGAGATCGATAGTAGTCACGGGTGATTGTCCAGATGACTCTATATCCTTCACTCGAGAATTGTTGCTTGTTGGTGTTGATTGCTTCGTTTAAAAGTCGGAAGAATCCAAGGAAATCTCTGGATCTGTAACGGTAGTAAAAGAGGGCAAGATAGGTTGACTGGTCATGGCGTACGCCATGCTCAGCCATGCGGTTTAGGATGTTGAGTACGAACGAATGCTTGCTGCGGCGAGCACCGTACTGGATAAATAGTGCATAGTGCATGCTTAGAGGTGACGGAATCTTCACACCGGCTGGGCGCTTTAGTGCACGCTCTGACGTGGATCCAGATGCTCCGTTTGTCTCCATGTACTCGAGAATCTGGAATGCGAATTCAACGCGACCTTGCAAGAGTAAGTTTTTGAGTACAGTGTGGTAGGTTATAGGCGGCGGTGAAAGATTGCGCTCCAGCATGGAGTCCAGAACATCAAGCGCCGACTCCAGCTGGTTCATGTTTGCAAGTGCCGAAATCCAAATGTTGTAAAAACGTTTGCTTTCTAGTAGTTTTGGGTTTGCCTCAGACAAACTCTGAATAACATTAGTGAGTAAGTCTTCTTTCCGTTTGGGTTTTATCTGATCTTCAGGTTGTGATACTGACAACAACTCATTTGCCTGTGGATCCTCAAGTCTCACAATATTCTTTGCAACGGTCTCAAGATTGGTTAAGATAGTCTCCAGTGGAATTTTGATTCCAAGCTCAGACAGGTCATTAATAATGATCACCGAGTACGAACTGTGAAGTCCCTTCAAAAACATATCGAGAACGTACACTAGATCATCTTCAGAAGGTACGTGCTTTCTATTGAAAATGGCTTCTGCTTCTTCTGGGTCAAGATCACCGGTCACTGTTTCTGGTTCGCCTGGGCCGCCAGCGTTCCTCACAGAGGTAATCATATATTTATACCATTCCCAAGCCTTTCCAGCATCGCGCATACCAAGATAACTTCGGATAAATCTAGTCGCTACTTTTGGAGGCACATAATCGAAATCCCGTCGAAGTTCTTCTGCTAGATTCTCTGCTTTGGATAAATCATGGGCTTCTTGGTAGAGACAAGCGCCCACCTCCAGCCACCATATAGACCCTTTGACATCTTCTTTTGACCGGCGTGATTCCCAAATTTTAATGGCTTTGCCAATGTTTCGTGACTTTGTCAGTGCAGACAAGTACTCCACTTCATTGAAAGGATCTAGCCTCACCAACTGGTACCCATAAAGCAAGTCGCCCACTGACTTAATTGCCAACCGTCTTGCTTTACCCGACTGCTGGGCCTTTGCCAACTGGAACAAAATCACCAGTACTTGTAACGGTGGCTCTATGCTCTGATCTGGCTGAATTTTACTGAAGAGTTTCACCGTGCTCCACAGCTTCACATAGGTATCATTATCGACTGGCGTCCCTTCGTTCTCCTGTTCCATTACGTTTTCTACCATTTGTGTAAGTACTCCTATTGCCGTCTCGTAGTCGTTGAACGTTCCTTGGCCAGTAAGCGAATTTGTTCCATCTGCATCTTCCAGAGTCCCAGCCGAGCTCATATCAACAGACTGCGCTAAGTATTCGTTTAACCCATCTCCGTATTCTGCAATTAATGCTCTTATCCGTTGCTGCTCCTTTTGGGGCATATTGGGTAGAATTTTTTCGAGATCCGCCACGGTTCTAATTGCCGGTGGAGGTTGTTGGGCCGCCGTTTGCTTGGCCTTCGCTGCAGCAACAACTTTTTCTCTTCTCTCTCTTTCCTGAGCCCCTCCTGGTCTCCTAGATCGAGGTGTGCCGCCAGTTGTAGTGGCCATTACCGATCCGCTGCTAATATTCTTGCCCCGATCGTCTGTTAGGGTTCGTGCATATCGGACACTTCCTAAGAGACAACGCGTAGAATTAGGAAACCATGACTTCGTAAATGACGACTGAATTGGCTTGTGAGAGACGCTAAAAAGGCATCGCTTCATTGTGACGTCGTTGCGAACTTAAGGATCGTAAATCCCACTTGGATTGGAAAAAAATTGGAAATGGTTTAATCCATGCTGACTAAGAATACATCCAGCGCCTTACAGATGTCCTCTATACTAACGTCAAATAGCATTTATCACGATTGAACACTTGATCGAAGTTTGTATTGCGAACAGCTTTTCCGATATAGTACCACATAAAACCATATTATTATAAACATTAAACAAACAAAAACACTACTTCACAGCTTTAAAACATAGATCTTCAAGACAAAAAGTCAGTAGCAGCATCTAGCACTCCCCTTGAGATGCTTGCCCATTTTATAAAGTTATTACCATCATTGTCTTCAAGTGACTCCAAAATACCTGGGAAAGTCGTACCACCATAGCCTAGATATCGGTTCGGCGCAACAAGAACATGCTTGTACCAAGGGCGGTTATCGAGACCCTGTTTGATAGTGAAGAAACGCTCAACATAACTCATTTTGAAATTCTCAGCCTGAATCTTGATCAGAAGACGAAGACCCTTGAAGAAATGGAACCAAGAGCGTTCCTGGCTATAGAGCTCACCAAGGTGGGCTACGTAGTCGTCATGCGCCTTACCGACAGTAGTGAAGCGCTCGATGGACGCTTCAAGGCATTTCAAATGCTCTTTAGGGCTAGTAGCCGAACACTTATACTTGTTATGGCCACGGTGGTTGTTGCGGTCATTACGATGGTTACCATGATCATGACCGTTGCGATCATCATCGTTGTGATTGTGCAGTGTAGAGTATGCTGTTGACAGTTTATCAATGTCATGATCCTTGAGAATATTATTCAGTCCCTCCTTCAAAACTGTTCCATACTCTTGGAAATGAAACTTCAAAGAGACGCGATCAGCCAATGTAAGAGTAAATATACTGAGGAGTTTTGATGCCGCAGTGTGCAGTGCGAAGTCGGGGTCGAGTTGAGAGATCCAATGAAAGCTATCGTAGTTGGAATGGTAGTGGTAAATAGGATCTCCATGGCCCGGTTTGAACGCAAAGTCAATAGAAGGAATACCCAGATGATCAAGAAAAACCGTATAATCACTTCCGGTGCCTAGTGTCGAAATATGATTGTGATTGTGCATGTTCCAATGATGAAAGACTGTATCATCACTATTTGGATACCGGACTTTTCCTGTGACGTTTCTTACCAGCTCGTTCAAAGAGTGAGAGGCTCCAGCGGTGAAATAAGATCCAGAGACGGCCATATCCAGGTTGACATAGGCCACAACATTCTTCTTCAAAAACTTGGCGTGATCTTCGCCCCATTCAGTTGAACCGAGTAAGGCATATTCCTCACCATCCCAAGATGCAAGGATAATGGTTCTCAAAGGGCGCCATCCCTTCTTCTTCAAGTCACCAAGTGATTTGGCCAACGCAAGCAAGACGGCTGAACCACTGTTAGGATCACCTGCTCCGCCAGATATCCAAGCGTCGCGGTGATTTCCAACCACAATAGCCTGATGAGGAATAATACCCTCAATAGTAGCAATGACATTATGAATAGGTCTGACGGCAAAATCCTGGTTATTCACGAGCTTAAGTACGCTCTCAGATGGCCCAACATTGTAATTAACACCCTCCAAAATTCCGCCCCAACTAGAATCCAAGTCCTTTGGGCTGAAACCTTTTCCATTAAGCTCTTTCAAAATGGGAATAGCATCAGCATAGCTAATAGGGATACTAGGAATGGATGGGATCAAATCGTATGGGTCTTCTCTCTTAGCATCTTCATGGCTTGCGTATCCCGGTGTTGTTGGGTCACCAGGGCCATAAGAAAGAAATCCCACACTACCCCGCTGGACGCTTGTCGGGTTTCGAGCAGGGCCAGCGGGGTAAGGTTTGTATCCATGTACAAAGTCAATTCCAACATCGTCTGTAGGGTCAGTGAAAATCACCACTCCGATGGCGCCAAGTTCTTGGGCAAATTTAACCTTGAGCCCGCGGAAAATCTTGTTATATCGGCAAATAACGATTTTCCCTTTGATTTGAACTCCTAATTTGACTAGCTTGTCATAATCTTCCTTGCGCCCGTAGTTGGCATAGACGTACTGTCCTTCAACTGTGCCATTGGCAGAATACCCATGGAATACCGGTACACTATCTTTGTTGCTAGTTGTTGGATCTTCTTCGAGGACGTCTTCTTTTAAAGAGGCCTTAAACAGAAGTTTGCCGTCGCTACCCAATAGCGCCAAGCTGCTCTTACCAGGATAGTTTAGGTAAGTGTAATAAGGAACTACCTCCGAACTCAAGCCAAATTCTTCGAACTTCTCGTTAGTCCAGTCAGCCAGGTCTTTCCCTTGACCTGCGAGATGTGCTTTTCTGGTGTAGTTTTTGCACCATGTTTTCAAATCGGATGGATCGATTGATTTCATGGCAAGGCGTTCGACCTCATCAGCTGGTAGAAAAGAACCACTGTGAATTCTTCCTATATTGCGTGTCAGGGTGGGTGCGCCGAGTGAAAACAGATATAAACCGAGAACGATAACAAGGGTGCCGAAAGTGAAGCATCCACAGAATCGGCAACATGTGGATCTAGCTTCCCTTCTGACCCTGACCCTTCTCACGATCGTGGGCTGGCGTATAAGAGGCTCTGTCTCAAGCCCACTCATTGGAAATTTAGAATAGACAACCCCACGTTATCAAACAAACTTCAAGTTCTGGGTGAAAATGTTGAGGCAAACTCCAAAAGGGTCTGAAGAATCAAAAATTGTAGTAGAAGAGGACGAAGATGATGGTCAGTACAGTACAAATTTGACATGGGGAGTCGCTTTTATATGTATTTGCTCCCAAGCAAGATACCGGGTATGTGCGGGCTTAACTCAGATTCTGCATCACAATGCTTACCATCCATGCATTGCGCGGCTGACTTTTTTTTTTCTCCACCGAAAGCAACAATATTCCTATGGCCAAAGCAATAAGCAATATTTTTCTCCCACGGTAAGCCGAGGGAAATCCGAGGGAAATCCGATGCAAAGCATAACGCTCATAAATTAATAGGCTATAGGCTATAAAAGTTAAAGACTCCTCCTTCAGGCAAACAAACAACAAACTAGAAAATAAAAATCCACTGGTAATATCATTTCTCCAAGCTAGCCCTGTCAAAAGTGAAATTCCGCCCGTTAGGTGCATCTTCATAGGGAAGATACTGTAATGTCTTCAAGGATATGTAAAACCACTTGCAATCAATTTCATTATAAGCTATTAGCACCAACTCTAATTAATGACACAAAAGGAGTTTAGATACATTTTTAAAAGCCATCTCTTCTAAAGTGTCGCCGGACTTTAGTCTTTGCTTGCTTGAGCATGTTTTTGAACTTGCCTCCGTTTCCTTTCGGATTCACCTCTGGGTCTACTTTCTCAAGTTTCATGGGACTGGGAGGTTTAGAAGCTGATAAAGTGCCTAACTTTATGGACTTGAGAGTCCCAATCTCTTGAGCCAATTCCACTATAACATTGTCAATGTTGCTAGCAGTATCATTTTCTCTTTTGGAAGACCCTATTCTTGCCTTTTCTGTCGATAATCTAGCTAGGTTTTCAGGTTTTCCGTGGTCGGTACTTGGTGTTTCTTGATAACTTTCGATCTCTTCGTCGGCCTCATTATCGGAATAGTATTCCTCGTCACCATCAAAATCACTATTGGAATAAGGGCTTCTTGTCTTCTCGGTGGATCTTCTTCCCTTCTTTCTGCTTTCCTGTGTAGAAGCTGTTAAAGTAGCAGCAGCAGCCGCAGCATATTCAACAATAACATCAGTCTTTGCATTGAACTCTTCAATAAAATCGTCGATATCGTCAAAACATCCAGCAAAATTTTGTTGCACTTGTGCAGTATATTTATCCTTCCAGTTTCCAAATGACATGTTAGGATTTTCTGGTTCTTCTTCTACCACTTTCGGCACATCTTCATCTCCATCAACTTCAAGATCTTCGGCTGGGCTCTTAGACTTATTACCAACTTGTAAATAAATACTTGTGACCGGCATACCCCCAGCTGACTTGGATGTAAAGTCTAGGGATGTAGAGTGAATCTCGGGAGGAGCAATTTTGACATGAGCAGTACCATACGAGGCCTTGTACCAACTTGGCTTCGGAGGTGAGTATGGCTTATCGCGCATACTCATAGTAAACATTTTACTACTTGACTTAGGTCGAGCACTCATTTTCGGAACAGTACCATGCTCTTTAGCGTTTCCGAGTAATTCATAGTGGAAAACTTCCTTTTGCTCAGCAAATTTGACGCCCTGACAGGGATCTCCCGATTTGGTACGCTCTTTCTTGGATGGCTGTTCTTGAATGAACGGCCGCTCAGCGGTCAAAGTAGCAAACCCCAAATTTCCTTTTGTGTTGGTCTCATTTTTTACCTTATTGTTCACTGAAACCTCGCGTGGTGACACAGGCTTTGATTGAGATTCTGTCGATGACGATTCAATTGTAGATTCCAGCGAAGATCCGAGAGCAGAAGCTAGGGGGTTGGATTCTGGATCAGAAATCATTTCGAATACTTCCTGCACTTGGGCTGAGCCACCTTCTTGTCTGCTGGAAATTTCATCCCATATTAAGGCTACCTTTTGGTTGTACTGATTCTCGGTTATGAAAGGGCTAGTTCCAGGAATAAACCAACTTGGAATAGCAAAATCGGCCAAGTTATTTCGTGAAAAACCACTACCAGTATCATTAACGCAGTCGTGGGCACTTTCTTCAATGCTGGCTATCCCCGTCATGCCGTGAATTCTTGTCTCAACATCATGGATCTTGACAGTATCAGTTTTGTCAAATCTCCTGTCGCTAATTTTTTCGCTCTCCTCAACTGGTAAATCACTTATCGCACCGATTAAACACTGCTTCATATCCAGAGTATCAGCTGCATGACGTAGTTCGGAGGATGGAATATCAACAGACGGGGCATTTTTTGAATTACTATTGTACTGCACAAATCCCGTGTTCACTGTCAGGGAAAGAGGTTGAAAAAATAGATGGAAGTCGGTCAATTCATCATTATTATACTCATTTAGTGCCCTGTCGTTGTTGATTTTGGGTAATGTGGAAAGTAATGAATTCAACTTGCTGTTAGGTCCAACCGAGTTTCCTTTACTTGACTTCTCTTTCGAACTTCCAAAAGTGCTCGGCCCTATAGGCCTCTTTAAAGAATTAAATGCACTTTTTTGCTCTCTTGAAGGAGCTTGCTTGTTTGATTCGCCTAAGACCTTAGTTGCTTTTTCCTCTTTGAAGCGTTCCAGCTTATTCTCATGCCCTGCATGGGTTTTCAAATTTTTCTGATTTAATGGTATATTATTTTGGCAAGTAGGAAAAGGAGGAAAGCGTTCAGGAATGATCTGGTTAACGGGTGTAAATGGCTCTGATAGAACACCTGGTGTGCCTTTTAAAAGTACCTTTTGCTCTTTAGGAGAAAGGCAGCAGACCAGTTCCTCAGGGGAAAAGCTTAGAGGTTGGAGAAAGTTTGTCTCAAGGGCCTCAATAATCTCAATCTTGGAAGTTGGAGGTGTGGGGCCAAGACCCCACGGCGAACTCTCTGACTCCAAGTTTTGTGGCGAGCGCGATGCAATCATATTATAATGGCCATTTCCTTGATATCTGGCTGGGTCCTGGGCATGGGTAGAATCACTACTGTCGTAGGCTAGTTGGGCACTCTTTTCCTGCTGTATTGGTACAATTTGGTCTTCATGCTTGTCATGGCCGTTACCAGGAATAGAGTCTGCTACACTGTGGGCAGGCTTTTTCACACCTCGCTAACCAGTCTGTTAGTAAATATTTATCAAAACATGTATGAAGTAAAAAGATTTTTGAATCCTCCAGCTACTTGAAAGAACACCAGACCACGTCTTCTCTTAACTTACCAAGCTCCCGAAGTAGGATTGCCGTTGTCCATCTGTCAGAGAACTTGAACTCATAATTAGACACAAAGCAATAAACAGTTAATCCAAAATTGAACGCTTAAAGCAATGGAACCAAATGTCCTAATTAGATATAAGGAAATCGATAGGGCAAGAAAGAAAAGAGAGGGATTCTCGCAGTTTCATTTTAGGATTTTCACATTGAAGGTGATACATGATCTTGGACAGCGGCAGTACTAAGCGGTAGTGATTTTGACTTAAGAGCCACAAGCAACCACGAAAGGTATGAGATGTACATGAATAATGTTGCGAATCCTAGTCCGACCGAACTTTCAACTCTTTTTTTTTTTCTGTATTTGCTAGCGGAAACCTCGATAAGTAAATTCTCTTTTGGGCTAAAAATTCACGTGATAAACTCATGCTTTGTGGGTTAGGGTGTTGTTGGGAGATTATCTCAAAAAAAATTTTATAGACGATTTTCAGGTCACGAAACAAAGTGGAATCTCCAAAAAAAACATATAACATTCAGCAAAAGATGGATGGCGCAGTCTACTTGATGAACTATGGTTGGACTCAGGGCGAGGCCTTGAAAATGGGCGGTCTCAAGAAACCCATTTTGGTCAAACACAAGAAGGACCAAAAGGGGCTAGGCCATAACGCCGATCAGCAGGAGGCATGGTGGGAGCGCGTCTTTGACGGGCAACTCAAGAGTCTCGACGTTAATACGGGCAGCAGCAGCTCGGGTGTGTCGTTCACGCAGAGAGAAGTCAAGGTCAGCGGAATGAGCAAAAATGTGTCGCCGCTTTACCGCATGTTTAGGTATGGCGGCATCTTGGAGGGCTCCATCAAAGAAGCAAAAGTGAGCATCATTGAGAAGAAGGAAAAGACTTTAGAGCCGGCGCAACACAAGTCGGAAAAGAAGAAGAGCAAAAAGAGCAGCAAGAGTAGGAATGACAAGGAAAAGGACAAGTCGAGCCGCAAAAAGGACAAGGAATCAAAGAAGGAGTCGTCGTCGGCAAAGAAAGTGAAGAAGAGCGGAAAGGTTGGCAAGGAACACAAGCTGAAGTCAGAAAAGTCAAAGAAGCCAAAAACGAAAACGGCCGACCAAATTGAGGCAGACTGGGTGAATCAGATCATGGCTCAGGTCAACCAGTCTATTCAGATTCCTGCCTGAGCGACATTTTGCACCATGAAGTTGCCTTTCGTTCTTCTCCAAAAGTTTTTGCATACATTTTTATTATTTTATTTTATTTTTTTGTTGTGTTTATGTTGTATTGTTATTTATCTTGCATATTTATCAAATTTATGTGGAATTATCTCCCCTGATTCTTCTCCTACTAGCAGCGCTTCCCTTTACTGCTAACGCTACACCCGCAACAATGCCCCAGCTGGTTGAATTGCTGGGCCAGCGGATCTCCATTGAAGCTGTGTTTTTAATGGGCCTGAGTGCTGCGGCATTTGGGGTCATTATACGTGAGCTCATCATATTAATATTTTGGCGGGCTATTTTAATATGGGTTGGTTGTTTTATGTTTCTATGTGGGTTCAGCCTTGCCGCATTTTGGATACCAAGTAGGTTTCTTGCCAATATTAAAGCGAGAAGGAAGCCTGTATGTTCGACAATAAGGTTCTACGCTTTTGCGGCTACGAGAGAGAAGTGGTCGAAGGAATTGAGTGCACTGGAAAAGGACATAATGAAGCCAGTTTCGGTATACCCAGAGTCGACGATGGTTTCGACGGCAATCGACCAACTTCTCAGCAACATTCAGAGAGATTTCATCTTGTCATGGTTTGCAGAAATATCCCCCAATATGACATTTCCCTTCCAGGTGGATGCTGCAATCCGGCAAGCCCTGATTCATATTGTGGTAAAGATGAAACAGGTCGAATGGGCCGAACTTCTAGTAACAAAGCTGCTGCCAATTATCACCGACCACTTTCGCAACTTTGTAGTAGCAGAATCGGCCGTTCGTGAACGTTCCATGGGGCGCGATTTGACAGACGAAAATGAGCTCCAGTTTGCAGTTGCCAGCCAGTACTGCCAAGGACGACTACATCCCGCAATATCCCTCAAACACTACAAATTTCCAGGTTTTAGAAAACGGTGGCTGCGCACGTATACAGACAAGTTGGTGCCAGAACTTCTTGGGCCTTCGGCAAGCTCTGCAGTTGTGACTCGGCTAAGTCGCGATATTCTTTCTTGCTCAGTGCTTTTCCCAGTCCTTTCAATGTTCTCTGAACCCGATTTCTGGAACCAAATGCTTGTCACTACGGCCGGGCCTACAGTCCAAGACCGGCGCAAAGTCGAAAAGTTGATTCAAGCACTGAATGAGCACGCCGCTCCACCGGGCACAGGTGGTGGTTCAATGTCGCACCGAAAATCGCACCTCGCACTTAAAACCAAAAACGGTACTTTAAAACTCACGCCCAGCGCAGACCTTGGGGACCATGAGAAGTTCTTGCAAGAAATCTCAAAGTGCAAGTCCCTACCTGAGGCGCGGCAAACGAGATACTACATTTCTGTTCAATTGCAACGCAGCAAGAGAGACGGAAGTAACGCCATGTATATATCTCGGTTGCAGCAGTCCAAGCGTGCAATTGAGAAGCGAATCAATAAATTGTCCGGCAAGAAATCCAAGAGTAGCCTCAACGGATCAGCTCCTAGCAGCCATACTGCAAGTTCGGTCAGCCTCCCCGATCCACGTGAAGAATACTCGCTGCAGCAGATCTTAAAGGACCCAGCTTGTACCTTGTTTTTTATGGAGTTCATGGACCGGCGTGACCGAATCATGCTGGTCCAGTTTTGGCTTACTGTCAACAGCTTGCGAGATCCTCTAGCGATGGAAATCGATGAAGATGACGACTTCGATGAAAATACAAAGTCTGAGAAGGGCGGCGGCGGCGGCGGCGTGAACGCAGCTCTGTTGAAATATGACACTAATAATATGATTCAGGAAAACGACATTATTCAAATTCACAAGACTTATTTTCAGGGAAACATGCCCTATGTGTCCTTTGAGGCGGAGGATGCAGTTGCAAGGTTTGTAAAGTCGCCGACCCGGCCAGCTACGCTCTTTAGGAAGGCAAGACGCGCGATTCTGCAGACCCAATCTGTGGTCTACAAGGCAATGGTACTAAGAGACTTGGTCAAATTCAAGCGATCTGACTTGTTTCTAAAGTTTTTGGCATCGGACAGAAAGCAGTCGTTCCACGCCGCCACTACGGCGGCCGGTAAGCGGCCTTCTGTCAAAAGCGATGTCGACTCTTTACAGTTGGACACTATTGAAGATACAGAGCCACCTTCGTCCCCAGACGCACCTCGCGCACAAGTCGTCAAGGCAGTAGAAGCGGCATTCAACAATATTATGGACAACAGTGCCGTATTACCCGTTTCGCCCAATAAGGAAAACAGGTCAACGGGTTCACAATTTGGGAGTGAGGGGGAAAAGAAGAGGAAGCGACGGCTGTTTGAGCCCAGCGACAGCGAGGGTAGTAATAACGACGAGCCTGAGGAAGGAATTGATGAACCAGGCGAGTTACATCTGGCGGCACCAGGTGACCTGAGCTTGACGGAAGCTATTAGCACGCTGTCTTCGGACATCGACATGCTGTACCGCCAGGAGATGGTTCTGGCGCCCCTCATTCATAAGGCCGAGCTGACAGGCAACAGCAGCAACCTCCGGATTCTGCGCAAGTCCAAGGCCAGCCTGGAACGCGAAATCCAGTGCAAGGAGCTGCAGTGCCAACAGTACATTGTGCAAGAGCGGGACAACAGCCTCTACGGTCGGTCGCGGCTGCAAATCCGGTCGTACATGAACTCGTACGACGCGGGCGGCGCGCGGTACATGTCGTACATCATTGAGGTGGAACGGCTTGCGACGGACGGAAGCGTGTCGGCCGGGTGGGTGGTGTCGCGGCGGTACAGCCAGTTCCTGCAACTGCACCAGCATCTGCGGAACAAGCACCCGGAGGTGCGCAAGCTGGCGTTCCCGAAAAAGGGCGGCGTGGTGATGAAGTTCCAGCAAAAGGCGTTCGTGGACGCCCGCAAGGTGGCGCTGCAGAACTACCTGCGCGAGCTCTTGAACATGCCAGCGGTGTGCCGCAGCAAAGGGTTCAGGGCGTTCCTGTCTTCGGAAACGTTCTCAATGGACTTGGTGGCCAAAGGCAAGCACGGCGGCGGCGGCAGCGGCAGTGCTTCAGACGAGGCGAGCATTTCACAGCAAGAAGGCGGGGGAGCCGCCAGCGCCGCCGAGGAGACGGCCAGCATGAGCCAGAGCCTCATCTCTGACCTCGACGCGGCGGCCGAGCTCGACTCGACACGGCCGTTCATCCAGCCCATCTGCGACATGTTCATCCAAGTCTTTGGGCTCGCCCGGCGCGCGCGCAGCAGCCCCAACTGGCTACGCGGCCGCGCCGTCGTCGTCGTCGTGCAACAGCTGCTCGGCGGCACGATCGAGAAGCGGATCCGCGACGCGGTGTCGAGCCTGGCGTCAGAGCACAACTTGACCCACCTGGTCCAGAAGGTAACTGCTTCCATCTGGCCCGAGGGGGTCCTGAAAAGTGCGGCGGCGGCGGCGGCGGCGGCGCCACGTACGGCGGGCGAGAAGGTCAAGTGCAAGCATGATGCGCGTGTCATTGTGCACGCGCTGATCCGCGACGCCTCGATCAAGATCGTGGGCAGCTCGAGCTCGCGGTACGCGGGCACCCAGGTATTTGAAATGTTCCAGAATGAAGTCTTGAACGCCCACCTGGTGTACAGTCTTTTGGACGCTTTGCTTGATGAGATCTTTCAACAAGCTAGTATACAATAAAAAATAATATAAAAAATAAATTAAATTACATGAGTTAGTTCTTGGGTGCTTATTTGTGACGATGTAGCAGCAATTCGTTGTAAATGCGGTCTGCCCGCTGGACGGCTGGCTGGTTGTACTCCAGGTTATAGTGATGCAGGTCCGACGCCCGTTCGTGCAGGTTCAACTTCTCGGGCGATGTGAAATGCCGCTCGCAAAGGTAGCAGTTGAGCCGCTCGCGATCTGTATAAGACTTGACAGTTGTAGAGACAACGGTTGGTTGAGGTGGAGGGGTCAGTTCATCATGTTTCGTTTGCCACTTTTGGAGTTTTTGGCGAATCGAAGACGGCATGTTGGACTGCGCCTTTCGTTTCTTGGGTGGTGGTGGTTCGTGTTGTCGGAGCAGCAGGGGGTTCGAGATGTGATTCTGCGGCACCAGAGGCAACTGGTTTTGACGCTGAGATTCGGGGTCTTGGTCCTGGACACCTGAGTCGCAAAGGTTCTCGGTGTCATGAGCCGACGACGACGAGGAGGGTGTCGGGTACTCTGAGATGAAAAAGTCTAGGTTTGAGTATCGCAGTTTGACGCCACCCGACGACACAAAGCTGTCATAATATGGATACGGCGCGATCTCAAACGCACCCATTGAAACGTACGAAGCCTTGACTTTGGCCAGTTGTTGGCGGCCCGCTGCTGCCGTGGTTGCTGTTGTTCGTTCCAGGTAGTGCAGCGCGTGCCCCGCCAACTCACTCGACTTGAACTCGGCAAACGCAATTCCGCTAGGCAGCTCCAACACATCCTTGCTGCGGATCAGAAGCACGCGCGAGGGGTCCAGGCCCAGGTCTTCCCGCAGCGCGTCAAACAGCGCGCGCTCGTGGACCGTCGCGGGGATGTTGCGAAGCAATAACAGCGCCGTCGGCGTCTCGCCAATGTCCGAGAGCCCGTCCAGGCGCGCTGATTCCAGACCCGGAGGCAAGCTTCTGTGGGGCTCGTCGAGGATGTGAGCCTGGCAGGTGGCCGAAAGCGCCAGCTTGCCCTTGTGCCGCCGCCGCCGCTCGGCAATGAACCTGTCTGCTGCGGCCCATGACGGGAAAGAGATGAACGCGCAGCCCGGCCTGTTTTGGTGTATCTCTACTTCTGCATACTCGCCTATCAGTGACAAGACCAACTCAATCTATAGCAAAATTGGTTAGCTGGCAAGCGGGTTTGCAAGGGTTTTTGGTTTATGCTCGAACAACTGACGTCGGAAGTTGTTATGGTACTGTCGACCTGAGTGAGAACGACGTAACAAGGCTGGTCCGGCTCTTCTCCCCGGTCGAATCTTTGGCGGGGTCTGTAACTCGTTGTCGGGCCCGTTCCATCATAATCGAGTTCTTGGTGCATTGTTTGGTGGTAACAAACAAGTTGGGGAGTTTGAAAAAAAAAAAATTTGGCGAAGTCTTTTGATGTCTACGAGTTTTTTTTACAATGGCTTCCAAGTTCCGTGCAATGAACCTTCAATTAATGAATCAAAATGTATGAGATGTGTATTATTTAAAAAGAGAGAACTAGGCGCTCTCCGCAGCCTCAATTTCTGCACGGAAATGCTCGTTGGCATATCTAGTTCCGCCTGCATCGTTTGTTAGCACTTATACAAAAGTAAGATCAAGCTTTTTTTTTTTACTTACAATATTGGCAAGCGTGAGTGCCTGGTTTGTCGAGGTTGATGAAAATCTTGGGGTGACCCTGGACACCTCTGCCACCATCGCAGACAGCACTACTGTCGTGCAAGAAAACGACGGGCTGCTTGGCGATCAAGTCGATGGCAGCGTACGGTTGGGGCTGGGCCGCAAGGTCTCTTTGCACAATTCGGACGCCGCTCAGGGCCTCAGATCGCGGCTTTTGAGACGGAGCCCACGTCTCTGCGCGGTTGGGCGACTGCTTCTGGACGGCGGCGGCCTGCTCTTCGGGGGTGAAGGTCACGGAGACGGCCTTTTGTGAGTGCATGAGGGTGGTCGAGAAAAACCGGGCGCCGGTCAAGGAGGCCTTTCTGTAGGCTAAGCTTCGGGTGGCAGAGAGCATTTTTTTTTTTTTGGAAGGGCGGATATGGGGAACGAGGGTCGAGCTAGAGACAAACAACGACGCTGGGTGAGTTGACGCGATGCTGGTTGCGAGTGATTGAGGGAAGAGAGGTAGTGCTGAAAATATATTTGGGGAGAATAATGGATTTTGAGCCATTGTGATTGGACCAAACCCAAACAACTCCCACCACACACTAGAAATTCCATCCACCACCCATTTGACCTCCAACACGTTCAACGCCAACAAGTCATGACGCTGCCGGACTACGAGACAATTGAACGCCTCCAGCTCACCGCAGACACCTTAGCGAGCACCGACTACCTGGCCATGAACGCCATCAGTGCCGGCGAGTCGTTTGGCCGCACCAAGCTGAGACTCATGACAAGCCTTATCCAGCCCAAGGGCAAGGCCGTCGCCTTGCTCCCCACGAGCCCCAGCAGTAGCAACTCGCTTTCTACGCTGGCGTCCAACCGGCGACAGTCATCTTCATGACGCGTTTTTTATTACTGAAACTATTATACAAATGAAAAAGTCTTCCTAATAAATGAGCTCACGGGTACTGAGCTTGTGGAGGTGCATGTAGACATCAGTTCCATACCCCTCGATGCTTTGGAGAATCACATCGCCACCGAAATAGCGGGCGTACAACCGAGTTATCGGCAGCCCGTAGCCGAAGCCAGCCATGGGCGCGTTCATCATGGGCTGGTTGAACTCCTCATTAATGTCAGGAGCATCCTCCACCGTTGTGTAATTGTATAGCCAAACACGCTTTTGCACCGATCGCGGGATGCCACCGCCCTTGTCGCTGATGCGGATCGTAAAGTCTTCAGACCCGTCGCCGACCACTATTGTAACAGGAGGATAGCTCTCTGGGTCGGCCTCGACGCCGTGGCGCTCGACGACGGCTCGCAGCGAGTTCTTGACGATTTCAAAAATCATGTGTGACAAGTGGGCCGGGATATACATGAAGTTTAGATTGTCGTCACACTGGATGATGACCTTGGGGGCCTCAAACATGCCGTACCAGTCTTCGCAGACCTCCTGGGCCAGCTTGACTGAATGCTGAATGGTTTCTTTAATGTTTGTGTTCATGCAAATGATGCCGACGTGGTCTTTGGCGTGATTGCCCTCCATGAGCGCCAGCTGCTGGGCAATTAGCACTCGAATGCCAATGCGCGACATGAAGAAGCGGTCCAGAAAGTTCTGAATGTACTGCCCTGAAATATCCGAGTCCATGTCTCTCTGCTTCTTTTTTGCCAGCCGGCTGTCGTTCTGCATCTTTGTGGAGTAGTCCCGGATTCCCTGGGCCACAGTGGTAACGACGGCATCATGTCTGTTCCTAACGTCGTGGAGGGCCTTGGTGAACGTAGCCAAGTAGTCGTATACCTCGCTTGGCCACCGCTCGTCGCCGTCATACTTCGCGAGCGGCGAGGATAGTCCCACGAGGTTCTTTAGCGTTCCCAGCAGCGATTGCGTCTTTCCCTGCGGGGCCTTGAGGTTTCCGCTCTTTGGCGGCCGCAAGCTCGCGGTGGACGACTCTAGTAGTTTAGCCTTGACGTCCGGCGGGATTGTTTTCTTGACGAGGTCGGGCATGCGGGTGATTTCCTCAAACGACTGGACGTACCAGCCAAGGACTCGTTGGATGCTGGGGGTCTCCAGCAGGCCCGGGGGCAGGTTTTCGAGCTCATTGACCTTGTGGGCGAGTCTGACGGGCAGTTCGTCGGCCATGAACTGGGCGGACCGAAAGGCGGTCGCCGTGGTTGCCGTTCGGCCGAAGTACGCCATCTGCGCCAGCGAGAGCGCTGTTGGCGGGAATCGTGCATAGTGCGCGAGGAGCTTTGCCGTCTGCTCCGACGTCTTCCTGAGAGCTACCGCTGTCATTCTTCAGCGAAATGTCTCGAGATCTTGACGATGGTTGGCAGTTTTTATTAATTTTTTTTTTTTGTTTCGTGGTTTCGAGAGAGGAAAGGAGCGAATGGAGAGTCCGAGAAATGCAAGTTGCGTGAAACCTGGAGAAGGAGAAACGCCCCGGGCGTTTTCGTGAGTATGGAGAAACTCGTATGGACAGTCGATAAAAATCACGGGGCATAGGCCTAACCCTGTGCTGCAGAAGAAGCGCAGCGTGGAAGCAGAGAACAAATGGAACACAGCTGGGACTTGGGACTTGGGACTTGGGACTTGGGCCGCAGGGAAATTAAGACAATGCCAAACAATTGATCTTGTTTCATTCAACTAGTATCTACACGCGCTCTATCTCTGTATAACTGCCATTGTACTATCCGTCACACTCAAATCCTCTGCACAGGGATCTTCTTGGTCCGCCTGTCAATCGTCTTGCGGCCCAGCCACTCGTCCACGATGCCCATCGAGCTCGCCTTGGGCGGCATCAGCACGCGCTGTTTCTTGGTCCGCTTCTCGAGCACCCGCACGCTCACCGGGCCCTTGTTGAGTTCGATGGGACCCCGTTTTCTCGCAGCGCTGAGCTTGTCTGCCGTGGGTTTCGTGTTGCTGCTATCGTCATTGTCAAGCTTGATGTGTTTCTTCTGGGCTGCTTGGAACTGTTTCAGCAGGTCGGCGCTTAGCAGGTTTCCTTCTTCTTCTTCCTCGTCGTCGTTGTCTTCGTCAGCGGCGGCGGCAGCGGCAACGGCGGCTTTGCGCTTGCTGCTTTCGCTCTTTTGCTCGGCGAGCTGAGTTTGTTTCTTGCGTCGCACTTCGCGCTCGCGCGCCTTTTGCTCTGCAATCACCTTTTGGCGGTCCTCGGCAGACTTCTCAGCCTGCGCCTTGCCTGACGAGAACCCTTCCTCCTCGGGGGCGTCGTCGTCGCTGTCCTCTTCTTCCTCTTCACTACTGCTTGGCGCAGGCGAAGCCTTGCGCTTTTCGATAAGGGCCTCTAGATCCTGGTCGTTGTCGTCTGAAATCTCAACCACGGCGGCGGGGCTCTCTTCACGTTTGGACGTTTCGCCGCTTAGTCGCCTGCTTCTGCGGGGCGTTGCTGGTGTCTGTAAACGTGCCATATCTAGTTTGTTGTGTCTGTATTTGTTTTAATCGTGGTGGATTGTGATGTTGGAGATGGTCGATGAAAATTTTGTTGAAAACTTGTAGCTGGGATCTTTGCCAAAACACAACCAAGTATATGTTGTGGAGTAGCTACTGAGATGCTTGGTATGTAAAGATGCGGGCAGTACAGTGGTGTACTGTTAGTTCGTTGTAGAGTTGGTTTTGAAACAAAAAGAGCAAGGAAGAAGGAGAAGAAAGTTTTCTAGCTGATTCAATTTTCAGCAAACTTTGAGACGGCCTAAAATTTTTATGGTGGTTGGGAGAATAGATGTGACTTGGGACTTGAGACTTGGTCTTAGATTAGCGCATGCTTATTGTGCTTTCAACCAACAAAAGAGAGCAAGCGCAGTCAAAGACTTTTCAAACAAGATAAGCATTGAGCATTATGCACTGAGCATTGAGCACTGAGCATTGAGCACTGAGCATTGAGCATTAAGCCATTCAGACCACAAGAATTCCTCAAGTGCCTACTCCAAAATATCGATCCACATGTATACAATACATGACAAAACGAGTTACTCATTCGAATTGCAGTGTGATGGCAATCATGATCCATTGCTGATTGCTGATTGCCAAGATCAAATACCTTCAATATTTAAGGTGGTTGATTGATTGACGACACACGGGAAGGTATGTTTGAGATCTTTCAGAGTACAGCGTTGGTAGGGCTGCTGCCTTGAGCCAGTACATAGTCTGTAGTAGTTTTGAATCCCCGGCAGATCCGCTAGTACCAGTACCAGTCGACTATATATCGACATCCTGACCCTGATTCGAATTCATGTCACGGTCCGGCCGGCCAGTCCGATTGCACCAAACCCAATACCAAAACCCAAAGCCCAAAAAAACTCGTAGATGAACTTTGAATTCAATGTTCAAATGTTCGTTGCAATTCCCGGGCGAGCCTTGTTTATTTCCCTTCTACAGTACTACTATGTGTACTGTACTGTACATGTATAAACTTGAATCCCAAGTGCACACCATTTGAACTTGTCGTACTCCATTTCTTTGGGTCAAGTATTGCGATATAAAAATTTAAATTTCAGCAACATATGCACAGAGTTTGCTTTGCGCTAGTAGCTTCTGCCATGACGCCAGCCGGATTGCAAGTTTTATACTTGCTACTAGCTAGCTAACTTGGTTCTATTTTGACACCCGGGCCGCTTCCAAAACTAAATTGTCATTTTGTGCTATACTATATCATCCACAGGCTCGTTGTACTATACATCCCTGCCATACTATCTCAAGTACATACTTTCATGCCATGTCAATAATATTTCTGTTTCGAATCGTCACGTTGGAGCCAATAAACGATTGCAGAGTGTTGAATATTATTTCACTACAGACGTCTCCGCCCTTCGTCCCCCCACTCCTTCCTGGTTGTCACGGATGTCAATGCGCCTTGTTGACCGTCTCTTTTATCCGTACGTTAATTATTTTCCAACAATGCTGCATGCTGAGATGCTCTTCCCTTGTCAACTTGTCAACAGATTATGAAATAATAAATAATATATTGATTTTATCCAGTGCGTATACGTTTCATTCTACCGTTTTTATAACTTTTTGGCAGCAAAAAGACCCTTTCGTTTAAGGAGCAGTGTAGCCACCGTCGACGCGAATGTCAGAGCCGGTGGTGTAGGTAGAGGCGTCCGAGGCCAGGTAGAGGTAGGCGCCAACCAGCTCCTGGACCTCTCCCTCGCGACCCTGGGGAATTGACTCCCACCACTTTGCCTTGGTCTCCTTGGGCACAAAGTCCGAAATCTCGGTTGCAATGTAGCCTGGCGACACAGTGTTTACACGGGCAAAGCCTGCCCACTCGACGGCGAGCGAGACGCACAGGTGGCGGACGGCGGCCTTTGCGGCATTGTAGCAGGCCTGCATTTGGGGAAAGTTGACAATGTGGCCAGACATGCTGGAGGTGGCAATGAAGGAGCCCTTGCCTTGGGCCTTGAAGTGGCGGCCAATGTACTTGGCGCAGTAGTAGACGCCGTTGAGGTCGAGGTCAATGACCTTGTTCCATTCCTTGTGGTCCTCAGTGTCAATGAGGGGGCCTGCGGTCCATGGGACTCCGGCGTTGGCGACAAAAATGTCAATCTTGCCAAAGTCCTCAATCTGCTGCTTAATGGCGGCCTCGACGGCGTCGGGGTCAGTGACAGCAACCTTGTAGGCCTTAGCCTTGACGCCGTACTTCTTGGCGAGGGCCTCGGCCTTTGCGTCGGCATTGTGCGAGTTGTACCAGATGGCAACGTCTGCGCCGGCCTGGGCAAAGCCCTCTGCGACGGCGTAGCCAATGCCTGTGGAGGATCCAGTGACGGAGGCCACCTTGCCCTTGAGCGAGAAGAGGTTGAGAATGTTGGGCTGGGGTTCAGGGCCCTTCTGGGGGAGGGGCGAGAGTCCAGTGAAGATTGTGCCTGACATGGTTGAGAAAGTAGTTTATAATAATTTGAAAAGTGTGGGGAGAGTAGTGGAGAGGAATTGAAGAGTTGTGAAGAGGAATGATGGATGAGAGAAAGGAAAGGAGAAAGATGGTGGGGAGGGAGGGTTTTTATAGTTTTGGACTGGGCTGGGTGGGCGCGCGTGCGCATGTCTGGCTTGCGCGATGAGGTCGCTGGCTGTGCTGTGGAGGGGATGACATTTCTGACATTTTTTGATTTTTTGATTTTTTAGTTTTTTTAGTTTTTTTGGCTTTTTCTCAGTCGAATGGCCATGGATGTTCAATGTTCAATGTTCTCCAAAGAGTCCAAACTGCGCGTGGGTTTGTAGGGAAAAGGGACGCGAAATTACCGTATGGGCGAGCGACGTCATTGCGCAGCAGCAGCAGCAGGGAAGTGAAACGGACGGGAGAAGAAGAAAATGAAGAAAATGAAAATGATGATTGAAGAAGAAGAAGAAGAAGAAGAAGAACAGATGTATATCGATATCCATGGTTGAGTAAAAGAGGATATTGTCATACGAAGTAGTTGAGTTTGTTGAAAAGAAAGAAAGAAAGAAGGGACTATTACTACTACTAACACTACTCTGGTTAAATCCCAAGATCTCAATCTCAATATTATAATTGAAGTAGTGACAAGCTCAAGTTACTAGTAACGGCAACTGAACCTCCAAGACTCGATTAACAGCTGCTAAGGTCTGCTCTATTCCGAGAGCTCTACTAGTTGTTCAATGTTTGTATTCGAGGTTCAAGTGTTGTTCGTTTCTAGAGCCGCGTGTGCCTCTCGCCAACTTTTCTCTTTCTTTCATTTACTCCCGATGATGCCCATTCCCTTATTAGAAGCTCACCCGACATGTCTTGCACCCATCATCATCATCATCAATCATGACAGGCTGAGTATATGATCAATGATTCATGGGTTTATACATGTAATGTATGGTATATAATAATAATATTACAACTCAAGTGCTACTATAGTTCAATCAATGGTTTTGTTTCTCCTTCTATTTCACTTGTTCCGGTATATTCCAACATCAACTCTGGCGGTCTTCCCTTTCTTCTCTCTCTCTGACCCTTTTCTTCTCTCTTTCTCTTTGTTGATGTTTTGTTCAATATATTTAAATTCTCTAGAATCTTCTCCGCCTTCTTCTTCTTCCTTCTTCTTCTGTGTGTGTTGTGTCGTGTTCAACTTGTTTTCATCCGTTTCGCTTGGGGTGTGACGCCGCACTGCCCGAATGCGGAAATGTCGTGCGTCCCTGTTCGATTTACTACTATTTGTTGATCATGGCGTACATAGTACATAGGGCTAGGGTCAAGATAAGATTGTTTTTGTGCTGCTGCGCTTGTAAGAGCAACAGTTAACAACAACAAAAACAGACAGACAAGCAGCTGCTTTTTTTGTGATATTTACGGACTTCGGAAAGCATCTTTCCGGTTCTACTAAATTAAGCTTCATATAATCCATATTCATGATGGCAAATGTTGTTGTGATGCTGCTGCTGTTAAACGCACTCTTGTTTCACTGCGTTGGCATTCAAATCATGACGTCGTACGTGTCGACTTGAAGCCATTGACATGTATTCATGTATCAATGTCATCTGAAATGCCATCAAATGCCATCTGATCTTGTTAACGCAAGTCATAAAGCAAGCGTCGACCGTGCACTCTTTGCAATGCCCGGAATATAATAATAACAATAAATAAGAAATAAATAAAACTCCGGAATCACCGAGTTCACTCATCATCATCACGAACACAAAGCGCTCCCAGTGCTCAGTGCTCAGTGCTCACAGAATTATAAGTAAAAAGAGATTTAATAATGGGGAATCATCTCAACCCACAATAATCAAACAAGAAGGATGAAAACCAGTCCACACCCCACACCACCCCCCCCCAAGTCAACGGGATCCAGCAGAATGTGGTGGAAAACTAACAACCACATCAGCAATAAATCACATCATGAGCTCCAGTTTATAATATACACGGCCCCACCACAATGGTAGTAAGTAACAACACACTCACTGGAACTCTGGCCAGAGAGCCCAGATCGTCGATCGATACTAGTAATACTCATCGTCATCATATGGCATGTATACTGAAATCTTCAACGCGTGCGCCTGAGTTAACCAGTGTGGTATAGCTGAATCATATTATGATATATGCACTATTTATCCGGGGGTACCCAGAAAAGAGTACATGTACGAGCAAAGCACTAGCTACATAACCGGCCAGCAGCGCTGTGAGCACGCGCGCCAGGGTTCAATATTTTGAGGGAATACCCCTTGCCCTAGGCTCCTCCCCCAGTTCTTCAATGGAGCTATAGCTCACGAGCAGTACTGTCATGATGGCACGAAAAGGAAAGGAAAAACTACAAATGAATTTCAAAGCTACCAGCTATAACCAGCTAGTCTTGAATAAAACAGGCCACCATCGGAAAAATTAAAAAAAATCAATACAAATATTATCATCAATCATTAATCGATGCGCCTACAAGTGTAGTAGTTACAAGTACAAGTACAAAAAGTACAAGTATTACAGTTTAGAAAGAAATCGGATTAACTTACCTGATTTTTTTCAACATCATCATCATCTCATCATCATTATGGGTTTTTCGGGTTTTCCTTTCATGGTATGGCTCGGCTCGGCTCTTGTATCTTCCGTAAATATAAAATGAAATAATAAGAAAAAACCCATTCTATCATGATTCAATATATGCATTATGGGCAACTCGACGATGTATCATCAATATTAAAAAGTATACAGTTCTAAACATTGATGAATGACGATAATAAAAAAAAAAATAAATAAAAAAATATATACTCAAATAATTCAATAATCCAAAAGTCGTACAGTCTAGTCAAGTCTTACTCTAACGCAAGTCATGCTGTAGTCAAGTCGTACTCTAGTCAAGTCATGCCGTAGTCAAATCATACTCTAATCAAGTCGTAATCTAATCGCACTCCAAATCGCACCAGCCCATGCCTAGGCACTACTTGTGCTGCTCACCCTCATCGACTTCCAGCACCGTCTCAACGTCGCTCGCGTCCTCCAAGTCCAAATCCGCGTCGTCGTTCACATCAAAATCATCCTGGTACGACCCGTCATCGCTGTCCGGGCCCAGCTCCAAGTCGCCGTACACAACGCCGTCCATGCCCTCGGCCCGCTCAATCGTCCGCACGTAGATCGTGTACGCCGTCACCGTGCCCACCGTGCCCGCAACCACGACGCTCAGCACGTTCATGGCGCGCGACGCGCTGTCCGTCTCCGTCCCCAGGCGCGCAATGCGGTCGCCGATAAACGTGTGCATCGCGAGCTTGGGGCTCGTGACCAGCGTCGCCAGCGCAAACCGCGCCGCCGTCACCGTCGGGATGCTGGCCAGCGCGCCGTTCGACAGGCTGTACGGCAGCGGGCACAGCCGGATCATCCACAGCAGCCGGAACCCGTCGGCCTCCATGGTGCGCGCCAGCGCCGCGAACTTGGCGTTGCGGCGCGCGAGCCGCGCCGCGTAGCCCTGGAACCACACGCGGCACGCGCCGAACGACACCAGGCTGCCGCACACCGTCGCCAGCGTCAGCAGCAGCCACCCGCGCCCGACCCCGTACATCATGCCGCACAGGCTCGCCAGCGCAGAGTACCCGATCAGCGGCGGGAAGCTGATGACGCAGACCAGCGCGAACATGATCACGGGGCCCGCCCTGAGCTCGCGCCACGACGTCGCAAACCGCAGCAGCAGCTCCAGGACCTTGTTGTGGAAGATGAGGAACAGCACCCCGGCCGCCGTCGCGCACGTAACCGCCAGCAGAAGCAGAACCCGCTTGAGCGGGCGTTGCGCGTAGTAGTACTCCCACGTTTTCAAGAACGTGCTCTGCACGAGCGACTTGACGTCCTGCGTGAGCTGGGCCAGGCGCCTATTGCCCTGGATGGCCCTTAAGCGGCGCTGCAGCGGCGACGGTGGCTGCGTGAGTCCATCACTCGATGTTGGCAGTTCAACCGGCATATAGCTTGTAAAGACAAAAACAAACAAACAAAATCAAAAACAACAACCCCGTAAGGCCAGGGGGGAAGAAGCAGAAGCGTTTTGTTAGGACGAGGCAAAGTTTGAGGGGGATAAGAAAATTACTGAGAGGTGGCGGCTAGAACGAACGTAGTGCAAAAAAAGAGCTTCCCCCACCCCCCTGCAGCGTGCACTGTGCGCGCCCGGCCGTTGGGAGTTGCAGTTGGGGGGCCCCGCGGAGCTTTTATCCAAACAAGGCGACTCGAATTCAAAGCATTAGTACTCGTTTGATTAGCCAAAATGGAAGGGCCACCAAAGAGTTCAAGTTGGCAGATGAAATATACATGATAACTCCAAAGTATACCACGTTCTGCCCATGCATATATCATTGTTGCAAGCCCTGAGTCCTACTTATCGGCCGAAGGTATTGATGATCAAGACGATGTGCACGTGTCTTCTTTCGCCTACAAAGGCTGATTCGCCATTTTTCATTCTTCTCACAAACTGAGTTCAAGACACGAAGCAGCATTCAAATCATGATCAATGTTAGCACTCAGGTTGGGTACCGAAAAATGGAGACTCCCTCCGCGCCCGCAAAAAAAAAATAATAACGGATTGAAATTCACAAGGCTCAAAAGGTGTAGTAAGTTACTCCAATTAGGTGTAATTCCGATTGGAAAAAAAAAAAAAATCAAACAATGGATTCGTTACTAACTCAAAGCTTGGTTCCAAAGTTATTCGCTCACGAACTCGGAGTTCGAGAATGACATTTGAATGTATACATTCAAAACTCGAAGAAATGCAATGTCTCAAAGTGCTCATTCTCAATTAATCTTTTACCAAACATTGAAGTCAATGAATGAATGTCTGAGCCAAGCGCGTATACTCTGGATCCATGTAGTACTAGCCAAGTAGCTGGTGAAACGGAATCGGTCATAATTATAGCTGTTGTTGGCCTTCACGCACTCAAACCTCAAGGCTAGTCTTGTATACCGTTGACATTATTTATGGACAACTTTTGCAAAATATGTAGTGCTTGGAAAGACCCCAACGTGTACTCTACAACCATTAAACCTACAGTACAATGCAATTGTGCACCCCATACACGTCTGCCTACATCCCCCACCCAGCAACGCGCGCCTGTCTTCTGCAAGCTTTGCTTCCGCCTCTCTGCCTCTTAGTGCTCTGGAGTGAATGTGGCACACGACACCAAGCTGGCTGCACAGCTTTACTTTTGCTGTGCCAGCGCTTTCTTTTAGGGTCCACACGTGCATTTTAATGCCTTGCAATGACTTCAGCTAGTTTCGTCTAGAGACCAGCATTCTGGCCGCCCATAAAGGCACTTTCTCGGTTACCCTTGGAGACACGTTGTACGACAACAGCTAGCACGAGTAGTTTCACCCGCGGCTGTTCTCGGTCTTCACTGGGGAACCCAGCAGCAGCCCCATCGCATTATAGAAAGGTTCCTTGCTTATAAAAGCTATTACTCAGTCACATTCTATCATGAATCCATCACCCAAGTATTAGAAAGATAGGGCGACGTTCAATTTCGAATCTACAAAGGACATCATGATTACACTATGTAGCTATCACCAGATTCAACATCGAGGTATTTGTATTACAAAAGAAGAAAAGGAATGAACATTTGAACTCTTTGGACCGTAAATTTGATATTTCGCTCCAAGGCATGCAGCATGAGTAGCAGGAGCTAGCAGCAGCATGAGCATCAGCAGCAGTAGTAAAGAATCTAGATCTAACTCGCTCAACTTGAACATTTGAATGCAGCCACGGCCACAGGTGCATGAAAACTCTCCAAAACATTCTTGAAAGCAACATATGCCTAAACAGCTGCTGAATTTAAGTTGAGTCCATTTTTGTGCTTGAAGAATTTAAAAAAAGCCTCTTTTTGTTGTCTAGTATACACGTACGTAGCACTTGAGAGATAAATTGATTGATCATTGTCCCATATCTGGAATGCAACTCCAGTTCTGATAGCTAATTAGCTTCAAGTTAGTATCACTGTTATTGAAGATGATTGATACAGCGCTCTTAGCACACCTTCTGCTACATGTTGAACTCAGGTGAAACCAAATCTGGCGTCCTCCCCGTAGTTGTTCAACGTTCTTTATAGTACTATCAAACACTATAGTGTGGAATATCGATCCGCCGTTCACATCTGGAGATGAACGCCTGAGAGGGACTCTGTTTAAAAATATCTTCGAGTACTAGGTTGCCGTACACTTGACTACATACCACTCAATATGATCATCAGTGGGAATGACGTATATAGAGAGTTGCTTACCACAAACGCCGTTCCATTCTAATCATGCATTGATGATGATTTACATGCGAGTATCGTGAATTCCTGCGAGCCTTCAGCATTCAAGCGTCATGATCATTGAAGATATGTGGGCTTCATTTTTTGCCTACATATTTACTCAGCCAGCTTTCTCGAGATCCATTTGAGTGAAGCGTTCAAGTTAAATGGGTTATTTTCTCTGAGCTGCTTTTCATTTTATATGCTATAGTGACGTTATCAATCATCCCCAAGCACTTCTTGATTGCTGCTATCTTCATGTCCTCGAGCTCTTCATTCCATCATATGTTTACTAGTCTCACTAGTCTCACCAAGAGAGTTGACTTCATCTTCTTCAATGTTCAAATGTTGTAATTAACGACAAAGGCCCGGCCGTACTATAGTTAGTAGTGACCAGATATGCGCAACGTTTTGTATGCAGATGCTGCCAAAAGCGGGTACATTTCAGCCCCATCTGGACGTGCGCAGAATGAAGGGATGAGGATAAAAAAACATGACTAATGAATTATGAAATACAAGGTTGTTAGTTGTTATAATTGGCCGTTGCCTGTACTAACACTACATAGTGGGAATTCTTAAGCCTCCGCGCCATTCAAGCTCTCGGCTTGCGTCTGCGTTTGGCTTTTTAAGTTTTAGCTTAACGCGGAAGCGAGAGCTTCAATTTACATGGAAAAAAAAAAAAAAAATAAAAAAAAATTTACAGCAAAAAAAAGCATGACGACTCGAAAGTAATGAAAAAAAAAAACACAAAATTGGCTGAAGCTGGCTCCTTCTACACTTATATATGTAGTACATGAAGTATGCAAGAGATAAGCCAACAGTTGGACAAGTGAAATATTTTGTTACTCGAAAGTTCTTCTCCTTCTTCTCTTCCTTCTCCTCGCCAGTTGCACTTCCACTCGTTCTCGATCGAAAACTACATACTCATCGCCGTTGATACCAAGCTAGCTAGTCTGCTGCACCCATCCCTCATTATTTCCCCTTACTCACAACATCTCGCCTAGCAACCACCATACGGCTATACACCTCCAACAGCTATAGCGCTTGCTCGCCATGCCATCTCCGTCTTCTACATCACGTACTTGGCGCCATAACGACTCCGCATTCCCGCCTCTCGTCCCAGGCGTAACAACGAAGTCCGTCTACGAACGGGCTGGTTTCGAAGTCAATAAAGGAAACTCCAATCCAGCTGCCTCAAAATACGCTGAGAGTATCCGAAGTAGCCATTCGTCCACGCGCAAAAAAAAGAAGTCTCCCTCATCGGCCTCTAGTCGAAGCAACTCAATCATAAGTAATGTCGGCAGCAGAAGTAACACTCCAGAATCGTACATCCCACTAAGAGGGTCGCGATCCGCATCGACATTGTCCGCCAGAGGAGCAGCAAGCGCAGCCATCCAACCAACAATACACGAAGAGACAGATGATCACATGTTGCAGGAAGAACTCTCCACAGTTCCCTCTCGACAAACATACACCCCAATTCAGTCCAAAGCGCAGGTCTATCCTTCGTCGGAAAAGCCTGGCGTGACTGTCACGCCTCCCATGCAGCAGAATCAAGAACTGCAAAGCAGAGACAATGATTCGTGTTCCAACAACGAAACAACAACTCCAAGTGAACCCAAAACGCCCCGTATGGGTCGCGACAGATCGTATTCAGAAACATCCTCAGTCTACTCCAATGATCCAGTACAAGACCGAACTCCTTCAACCAACTACCCAAAGCCCTTTCCTACACATCAACAACTCTCTAATTCTCAACTGCCATCTCTTGAAGAAACGCTGGATCGTGCACAGCAACAGGCCGCAATCACTTCTCCCACTTCCTCGTCCAAGAACCTCAAATCACTAATGCTGAACATCAAACCGCCCCTTGCCCAGCCGATTGCAAAATACCAACCACCGTCGCCAAGGCCACTCGACTTGTCTCCCACGACCACTCAGGCCCCTACGTTTCCAACACCTTACAGTAAAGAAAATTCCTTGGCAAGGGCAATGACCCCTAATTCTCACAAGCAATGGGAAGACTCCGTAATCAGCGCGGGTATACCCTCAGACCAGCAGCATTCTCGAACTGCATCCTCCACGTCTTCGTCGGGTATTTCTCGCGACAGCAATAACAACAGCCCCATAACCCCGGCTGAGCCCAATGGCCTTTCTGCCGCACCGTTTTACAATGACGGGCTGAAAAATTATGGTGGTGTACCCCCTCAGCCTGTGAAAAAGCGCAAGCCAAAGGGTCCGTGCCGTGGGTGCGGCCAGAAAATCACAGGAAAATCCGTGTACTCTTCTGACGGCTCGTTAAGTGGACGATGGCACAAGTCGTGCTTCTGCTGTGCTGAATGCAAGTCGTTTGATTTCCAAAGAGGCGCGGGGCCTGGCGTTGTGCGTAACGCGGAGTTCTACATATTTGCAGATCGGCCGCTGTGCCATGCATGCTTTCACACGTCCAACAACAGCATGTGTCCGACGTGTGGCGTAGGCATTGAGGGAGAGTGCGTAAGCGACGGCCAAAACAAATTTCACCTTGCTTGTCTGAGATGCGGAGTCTGTGACCAAGTGCTCGATGTGACAGATGGCGGCTACGTCACTGTCATTGGCGGCGTCCTGTATTGCCCGCAGCATTCGGAGATTCATATAAAACGCCAGACTCTTGAAATGAATGGCGGTGCCCTGGGCCAAGAAGGAACAACGACAACGCGTGTTGAAAAGCGGCGAACTCGGTTGCTGATGATGTAAACGAGGATCGCAAAGCTTGGAAGATTCTCCTGTTTTAAAGTCGAGAGCTAATTGTACACTGTGTCCAGTCACTGCGCAAGCCATTGACGTCATCAGCATGTTTTATATGCTTTGGAGGATGAATTCTGCATTTTGGCCTAGCAACACAAGGCATTTTCTTAAAGCTACAAGGCTCTTTTTTATTATGGTATCATCGTTATTGTTTGCTTTCATTTTTTTTTTCTATGGCTGGGTTTATTTCTTCTCATTATTGCGAGCACATGCACCATAATTAGACATGGTAATTCTTTAGGAGGAGGAGAGCTTCCTCGTTCATGCTCATCCAGGTTCATGTTCATTTCTACTATTTCAATTTGGGTACACATCATGCTTGGAATGATTTTTATTTTATTTTTCGTGTTTCGGTTGTTTTTCTTTTGTCTTTTCTTTCATACCTGAACACCTTATTTATTCTATAGAACACAAATACCAACGATTTTTATTATTATTATTTACATGTTTCTTAATTATCATCAAGCACAAAAGTGCAGTGATCCAATACTTGGCTTTGTCCTTTGTGCAAAAAATTATGTAACACCAATCACAAACCTTTATAAGCAAATTCGTCAAGAAGCGATCGAGGAAGGCGCCGTTACAGTAGCGACGATCCCCCGTTGCAAGAACAAGCTTAGCTCGGCAAGCTTGCATGCTTGGACCCTGGCGACTAAGTACGTAGTCGAAGTTCGAGGGCCAGGGGCGCCCTGAATTAACGGCTCCGGAGAGATACAACAATAAATGATATGCAGGTAAATTTTTTTGTTTCACGGACTAATTAGTAGTACACATACTGTAGTACACGTATTGTACAGTATATTCAAACGTATATTAAACGATGGTAGTAGTACGGCGTTGATATCTACTTGGAATGAACGGCTTTGTGAGATAAAAAGGTGCTAGCTGATATATCACGATAGGAAGACCAATAAGAAAAAGTTAAAAGCATTTGAAAGGCCCACTTGGTAGAACTTTGGCTGTAATTAATATGTTTATCATTGCCATGAATAACCGAGAGGAAATTCACTTTTCACGGCACGATATACACCAATGAAATCTCTAGGCAGCCAAATCCAAAGATGGGCCGGTATACTGTCTTCCAAACAAGCTTTTTTACATGTACTGCATGTTATCAAGTTTGTAAACTCTTGTGCAAACTTCCAGTGCCCAAAAAAACTTGCTTCCAATCTATCAAAAAACTCGCAGAAACTCACATACTAGAGTCACGTTTTGTGCCGTTTATCGAGAGCAGTGCCGTATGTATGACTCTAGTGCTTAAAAGAATATCTATAGCATACATATGGAAATATAAAAAATTTGAATCCAGGATTTCGAACCGTTTTACTAGATTGCTACACGTACAAGGTTCTCTATCATTGGCACCCGCGGTAGATACCAGCAATGTCAGCTACTGAGACTGTGGCTATGGCCCAAACGGCTGATATAGCACTCGTTCATTTGAAAGAAGATGTGCACACAGAGACAACGGCGTGGAGCCCGGCTCAAGCCAGTTCAGCGAATGAGGTGGGATCGCACGTCTCGGGAAGAACGCAGAACCGCCTTCACCAACGAGGGCAGGTGAGCTACCAACTGGAACCCGAGGACGAGGAGGAATACCCCGAGGGCGGACGCGAGGCCTGGTCCGTCGTGCTGGGCAGCTTTCTGGGCTTGCTGGCGCTCTTTGGATTGACTAACTCCATGGGCGCCATCCAAGCTTACGTCTCGCATGAACAGCTCAACGGCCGCTCCGAGTCGCAGGTATCCTGGATCTTCTCGACGTACATGTTTATCAGTTATGTGTTCTCGGGCCAGGTCGGCGCGCTCTTCGACTCCTACGGGCCGTTCCACTTGCTAAGCACGGGATCGGTCATTTTCGTGCTGGGCCTCATGCTCACCAGCATCGCGCACACTTATATTCAGTTCTTCATGTTCTTTGGGGTCTTCTGTGGCGTGGGTGGGTGTCTTATTATGACGCCCCTCGTGGCTACGGTTGGCCACTGGTTTAACCGCAAAAGGGCAGTAGCTCTCAGTATCGCGACAGTGGGCGGAAATCTCGGAGGTGTTATCTTTCCTATAATGCTGCGAAAGCTTTACGCTACCGTCGGCTACGCCTGGGCCATTCGCATATTTGGTTTCATTTGCATGTGCAGTTTGCTCGCAAGTCTGTTCCTCCTCAAGCCTCGTCTTGCGCGCTCACAGCTCAAACTTAGCCTGCGTAACATTGTGGACGTTCAATCTCTGCGAGAACCAAGGTTCGCCTGGCTTGTACTCGGCAACTTCTTGGGCGACCTTGCCGTTGTGAATGGAATCACTTACCTGGCTTCCTATGCTCTAGCCCAAGGCCAAACCCAGAGCATGGCGTATTCTCTGCTCACTATCCTAAACGCTACCGGGATGGTTGGTCGTTGGATTTCGGGGCTCATTGCCGACAGGTTTGGCCGGTTCAATACGCTCATAGGCAGCAGCTTTATCGCCGCGTTCACTGTGCTTGTTGTGTGGCTGCCCTTTGGCCACAAGAGCGTTGGAATCATCATGTTTGCAGTCCTTCATGGATTCACAAACGGAGCCATCTATGCGTTAATTCCAGTATGCGTGGGCCAAATATCCAAGACACAGGAGTATGGCAGGCGTTACGGCTGCATGTATTTCTTTGGCTCCTTTGGCGTGCTCCTGGGTATCCCCATGTCGGGAGCACTCATCAGAGGCAACAGTTACCAGTGGTTGATCCTCTTCACAGGACTGGCTTACAGCCTTACGGGAGTGGCAGTATACATCAGTCGTTACTCAACCGTCGGATTCAAACTATGTAAGATCTAAAACGATGTGTAAAATTCCTTATGAAATCTCATCAAACTGCTTTTTTTGGTATTGTCTTGTCTATCCTTATTCTGATTTTTTTTTCTTTCAACAAACATTCGTTGGCATGTAGAAGTCCTGTTTGTTTTTGCCAGAAGTTCCCAACACCTCCCAACTTTTAAGGTGAAGCTGTCGTTTCAACTCCCCAGCGCCGACCACCAAAGCCCCCCCCAAAAAGAAATACCAGCTCACCATGTCGTACTACCTAGCTATAATCGGAACCAAGGACACACCCATCTACGAGCTTGAGTTTGGGACCTTTCGCCAAGGTGGTGATGGCCAGTCCAAGGTCAGTTCATTCGTCCCTCCTTTTTTAGGTGCTTTCATTATCAGCACTAACTCTTTCCCTCTAGTTCCCACCCGAGATGCGGGAAATCAATCCCTTCGTTCTCCACAGCGCGCTGGACATTGTCGAGGATGTGCAATGGTCGACGCCCGCACTTTACCTCAAGGCCATTGACAACTTCTACTCGTACATGATCTCGGCCTATGTCACGGCCGGCAACATCAAGATGCTGCTCCTGCACGAGCAGCGGAACGAGGAGCCCATCCGCCAGTTTTTCACAGACCTCTATGACTTGTACGTGAAGACGTTACTTTCGCCGTTTTACTTTGTCAACCAGCCGATAACGAGTCAGGTGTTCGACGCAAAGGCGAGGACGTTGGCAAAGAAGTATCTGTAAGCCGTTGAATGACAATAGAAGGGGCTTGTTTCATGATGAATAAATGTATGGGACGATTAATGCATAGAATTTGAAGAATCCAGGACTGCTTTTTTATTATTTTCATTTTTCATCATTATTTGATCGCTGAACGATACATGTCGTGGAAAGGCGCTTGTTTTGAGAAGGAAGCTAAGGGATATCAAGGAAAATTGACTGATCTAAAATATCCTGCATATGGCGAAATAGTGTCAGGATCGTACAGAGTAGAACTAAAGCTCTCTTCTATGTGGCCAAGTGTTTATTGGACATGTAGTTCGTACAAAATTGGGTCGTAGTACCAACGTTTGATGAAAAATGCAAGCACCAGCTTTTCATCAAGTTAAGACCACAAACTGCTAGTTCGATGTCCCAATCTACTGTGGTATGATAAATGTGCTATTTGTGAGAAGAAGTTTCATTTGAATCTTTCATGATCCAAATTGGCCCGTTTGTGACATTCATACATGTACCTGAGAAGCCGCGCTGAGGAATCCAAGCGTTATGAATACCAGACATCGCAGTCCACAGCCACCCAGTTTCCATGCCAGTGAAATCTTAATGCATTCATTGGGTGACGTGTTACAGGTACCTAACACCACCATGCTTCCGGTAAACGTCTCACTATGCTTCATGGGTTGACCTCTCATACTATAGTTTCGTGCTGGTCGTATCCCATAAGTGAAAATGTAGCCTCTGTTGGGTCATCAAGTTATAGTGAGCAAAGATCTTATATTTTTTTTGTATACTGTTGGCTCGTCTGGTGTATATACTGTTTCTTCATCGGTTTGCCTTGGCCTGCCCTGTCTTGTGTTCATGGACATCATCTTCTTTTACCAAATGCACAGTTCAGAGTCTGTCTTTGACTTGCCGTAATTTTTGTTTAGCCGTGTGTGCTAATAAGGACCTTTTCTTTCTTTCTGAAACTCGTACAAAGGCTCGCACCGTCCATTACAGCTAAACCTCCTATAGGATTGATTATCGCGAACTTTTTTCTCGAAGGTTTGACCTGCGTTTTTTTTTTTTTTTTTTTTTTTTTTTTTTTTTTTTTTTTTTTTTTTTTTTTTTTTTTTTTTTATTTATTCATCCCTTTATTAAATAGGACTACCTATTTTACGAAATATACCAGAACATAGAAATTTGAGAAATACTAAGAAAGAAATTTAACATGCCTCAACGGTGTGCCGGGCCCGGCCAACAGTAGAAACAAAAGAAATAGTGGCCACGGTAATTCGGCAGCTCTATGTCGAG